>KN882542.1:18996-32147 GCA_000934455.1 Apostichopus parvimensis
AACTGTTTTTCTATCCTTGTTTTTTCAGATGCAGAAGAAGATGGATTAAGACGTTGGACGATGCCACCAGAAGAAGAGAGGGAGAGGGTGGGTGTCCCTGGGCTAGTGGGTGGGCTATGTATTTGATATGTTTTAACTGTTTTTATATCCTTGTTTTTTTCAGATGCAGAAGAAGATGGATAAAGATGCTGGACGATGACACCAGAAGAAGAAGAGGGTGGGGGGCTCCATGGGCTAGTGGGTGGACTATGTATTTGATATGTTTTAACTGTTTTTCTAACCTTGTTTTTTCAGATGCAGAAGAAGATGGATTAAGACGCTGGACGATGCCACCAGAAGAAGAGGGGGAGGGGGAGGGTGTGTTCTCGGGTTAGTGGGTGGGCTATGTATTTGATATGTTTTAACTGTTTTTCTATCCTTGTTTTTTCAGATGCAGAAGAATATGGATTAGGACGCTGGACGATGCCACCAGAAGCAGGGGAGTGTCCCTGGGTCAGTGGGTGGGCTATGTATTTTTTGATATGTTTTAACTGTTTTTCTATCCTTGTTTTTTCAGATGCAGAAGAAGATGGATTAGGACGCTGAACGGTGCCACCAGAAGAATGGGGGGGGGGGATGTCCCTGGGTTAGAGGGTGGACTATGTTTTTGATATGTTTGAACTGTTTTTCTATCCTTGTTTTTTCAGATGCAGAAGAAGATGGATTAAGACGTTGGACGATGCCACCAGAAGAAGAGGGGGAGAGGGTGGGTGTCCTTGGATTATTGGGTGGGTGATGTATTTGATATGTTTGAACTGTTTTTCTATTCTTGTTTTTTCAGATGCAGAAGAAGATGGATTAAGACGCAAGACGACGACAACATAAGAAGAAGGATGATGACGGTGGAAGGTGGATGCAGACAGAAGTAGGGTGAAATAAGACGCTGGACGATGCCACTAGACGAAGAGGGGGGGGGGGGGCCCTTGGTTAGTGTATGGACTTTGTATTTTAAATGTTTTAACTGTTTTTCTATCCTTGTTTTTTCAGACGCAGAAGAAGATGGATAAAGACGCAACACGACGACAACATCAGATGAAGGTTGATGACGATGGAAGGTGGATGCAGAGAGAAGGATGTGTAATAAGACGCTGGACGATGCCACCAAAAGAAGAGGTATGTTTCAACTGTTTTTTTATCCTCAGTCAGAAAATGTGCCATTTTAAGTCATTGAAAAATGTTGTACCTTAGACAGACATAAGTGTGATGGTCACATCTTAATTGACTCCTCATCAATGACAGTTATTAATAGTCAATAAATTCACACGTTTTCCTCACAACAGTCTGCCGAGGTACTGCCTCTTTCACAGCAAATCCATGAAACAATGATTTGTAAAACAGTGTGCTCCACACAATAAGCAAAAAATAAACAATATCGTTATAAATCAATATGTGCTTTACCTGGTCAATTAATGACATGTCATCCATGTCATAGCAAAGCATATGGTGATGCTTATATTCAGTCCCACCAAGGTTCACCCAGTTTGCATCAAACACTGCAGCGAGAACATGTGAACTTGGGATGAAAAGGCAAAAGTTTGATACCAAAAGCCAAAAGTTTGAGACAGTAAGTTAGTGAACTAAAGGAGCCAATCCCCAGACAAGCAGTTACAATTTTGTTACAGTTACAGTTTTGGCAAAGAACACTCAAACTGTCTGGTCAAAATTTTGAGACAAAAAGACAAAAGTTTTGAGACAAAAAGACAAAAGTTGAGAATTTATTTTCTCTAGGTCGATCCTCAATTTAGCCACCGCATTGCTAAAAAGATTGCTTCACTGAAAATTATGCAAAATTCTATTTGGGCATGTGAGGATCCCAGATTTTAAGGATCCCAGATTTTTTCTTTGGTTTTCTGTCAGAAAAATTTCCATTGAGCGTGGTTGTAGGCAGGGTGACCCTCTGTCCCCTTATTTATTTATTCTTTCTGCTGAACTTTTGATAGCCTCGTTAACAGTGATGATTCTATTCGTGGTATTGATATTGGGGGACAGATTTTCAAAACTGTTCAATACGCAGACGATACAACCTTTTTTATGCATGGTGACAGTACTTCTTTCAATAGGGTTATGGTACAACTTGACTATTTCAGAGATTTGTCTTGTCTCAAATTGCATTTGGACAAGTCCCTTTAAGTAGGACTGGGTAGTTTGAGAGGGCTTTCCATTCCAATTGATAAGAAGTATGCTATTCGTTGGAACACAGGTGAAGATTTCACTCTTTTAGGAATTGTTTTCAATACAGATTTGGTGGCCATGGTTAAAAAAAAAATTACGATAAAGCATTGAATAAAGTTTCAAATGTGATAACATTGTGGGAAAAGCGTTATCCTACAGCTCTTGGTCGTATTACAATTGTTAAGTCTCTTATGTTACCATGTTTCAACTATTATATTATGTCACTTCCGCTGCCTGACTTGGAGTATAGAAATAGGGTAAATTCTCTATTTTTCCGTTTCGTATGGAAAAATAAACCAGACCGTATAAGCCGTAAACAATTAAAGCTCAGTTATGCAGATGGAGGGTTGAATATGATAGATTTTTCTAAACACTGTGAGGCACTCAAAATAAGCATATTTGGTCGTCTTCTGAAGAGTGATCATTTCAGCTTCAGCTCTTGTAATTTACGTAAGTATAATATTTGCACCGACATGTTTTTACCAATGGGGATTTCTTTATAAAAATTAGCTAATTTAAGATCTGCTAACCCCTTTTGGAGAAATCTCTTCGAAATAACATATATATATTTATTCGAGATGAGCTATCTACCATTAACGATGATGCGACCATATTAACTTTGCCTCTCTGGAATAATGGGCTGATTGAAATTGGTAACAGTCAAGTGTATTACAAGCGCTGGTATGACAAAGGTATCCGTTTTGTTTGCGATTTTGTCACAGTTGATGGCAGTTTTTATAGTTTTGACAATTTCATCCAAAAATATCTTGTTTCCACGAATTTTGTAGAATATTATGGTATTATTAACTCCATTAAAGACTTTTTGGAATGGACCTGCTCTGGATGGGAATATGGATATTGCTTTTCCAAACAATTGCTACTTTAACAAAATGCTTTACAATGGTATGTTCCGTTCGAAAGATATTTACAACAAGTTATTACAGGAATTGAAGTTGATTCAGAAATCCTATACGAAATGGTGTGGTACCCTCGATATTACTGAGGAAGATTGGTCTTTTTATTGTTCAGTGCCATTCAAGTGTTTTAGTGATGTTAATTTGAGGTGGTTTCAGTATAGGCTGCTTCAGAGGATTATCCCGTCCCAATGAGTACTTGCATTTGATAAAAGCAATTACTTATGATACTTGTACTTTTTGTCATAGGTATGTTGAGACAATTGAACATTTGTTCTATTATTGCCCACTCTCAGTTAGGCTTTGGAATCATCTCCAAACTATGTTAAATAATATAGATATTGGTATAGTACTAGACATTAAGACAGTGTTGTTTGGTGGGGACATTGCCAGAGAGCTGAATTTGATTATAATTTTAGTTAAGAAATTTATTTTTAACTGCAAAGTACGGAAAGAAATTCCACTGCAGAATAAGTTACTATTGTTTCTGAGAGACTATTTTCTATTACAAAAAAACATTTTGTTGCGTAATATGAAAAGCAGTGTTTGGAGGAAATATTGGTACCCTTGGTATAATTTTTTACAACTTCAGAATGTATTAAAATAAATACTTTTTAGTTTCATCTAGGAATTTTCCCTAAGTCACCACTAGAGTGCTATATTATGTGAAGTTATAGTTGCAAGAGAAATAAAAAAAGAGGAAAAAAAAAGAAAGCCCCCCCCCCAAAAAAAAGATTATTTTTCTTTCTTGACAGCACACACAAAATTCTGTAACGAGAACATACCAATTAGCCTGGTTGAAAAATCGACACAAGTGTGGCAGTCATAAATTGCTACTGCCACACTCCAATTCTCCAAATATCATAATGGGTTGACTATCTAAATGTTTCATCAGTACTTACATACTTACAACAAGTGTCAATTAATCCATGTTCATAGACATGTTAAAGTTTTAAACATTTTATTGCAAAAAAAAAGGAAACCTCAATTTGTTAGGTTATAGACTGTTCAGTCTTGCAAATTAATAGCAAGTTTGAACATCTCAAAAGTAATTTTCTATTCAGTCAAGATGTCAATGTATGCTGTTTCTTGAGTTGTTCCCTGCTATATCCAAAGTTTTTGGGAGCAATGTAAATTCAGACATCATCAATAAATACAAATACAAATAATGATGTTACAAAAGGAGGTTGCCAAAACTTGCTACTTGGAGCGAATGTATTGCCAAGTTTCATATTTGGGATATACTCGAAATAATATTTTACAATTCTACTGGTTTTCTTCTAGAACGATGACAATGCGACTGAGGACCTAGACGACAGATCGATGGAAGAACGAGAGGAACCAGGTTTATATACCTTTTAAACTTGTATATACTCTTCTCCCCTCCCCTCCTGTCCCGTCCCATCACCTCCCATTGCCTCCCCTCTTCCATCCCCTCCCCTCCCCTCCCCTCCCACCCCACCCACTAAGTGTGAGTAGGGTATCTAAGCGTAGTAGGGTATCTAGCCTGAGAAGGGTTTCTAAGCCTATGTAGGGTATCTAAGTGTGAGAAGGGTATCTAAGGGTGAGAAGGGTATCTAAGCATGAGTGGGGTATCTAAGCTTGAATAGGGAATCTAAGCGTGAGTAGGGTATCTAGGCATGAGTAGGGTATCTAGGCCTGAGCAGGGTATCTAAGCCAGAGTACTGGGTATCTAAGCCTATGTAGGGTGTCTAAGTGTGAGTAGGGTATCTAAGCTTGAATAGGGTATCTAGGCCTGAGTAGGGTATCTAAGCCAGAGTACGTGGTATATAAGCCTATGTAGGGTATCTAAGTTTGAGTAGGGTATCTAAGCCTATGTAGGGTATCTAAGTGTGAGTAGGGTATCTAAGTGTAGTAGGGTATATAAGCGTGAGTAGAGTATCCAAGCGTGAGTAGGATATCTAAACCTGAGTAGGGTATCTAAGCTTGAATAGAGTATATAAGCGTGAGTAGGGTATCTAAGCCTGAGAAGGGTATCTAAGCCTGAGCAGGGTATCTAAGCCTCAGTAGGGTATCTAAGCCACAGTAGGGTATCTACAATCCTCGACAAAAATAGATGGGACACCCCACTCCCCGTATCAATGTTGCAGTTTCTGAGCGCTTTTGGCTACAACATTGAACGGGGGGAAGGGTGTGCGCTTAAACCAATATCGCTCGTTGCTGCTCATACTGTCCCATCATTTTTGTCGAGGATTGTAGGCCTGTGTAGGGTATCTACGCAAGAGTACTGGGAATCTAAACCTATCTAGGTTATCTAAGTGTGAGTAGGATATCCAAGGGTGAGTTGGTTATCTAAGTTTGAGCAGGATATCTAACCGTGAGTAGGGTATCTAAGCCTGAGTAGTGTATATAAGCCAGAGTACTAGGTATCTAAGCCTATGAATATAAGCCTGAGTAGGGTATCCAAGCGTGAGTAGGGTATCTAAGCATAGTAGGGTATCTAAGCATGAGTAGGTTATATAAGCGTGAATAAGGTATCTCAGCTTGATAAGGGTATCTAAGCCTGAGTAGGGTACAGTATCTAAGCTTGAGTAGGGTACAGTATCGAAGCCTGAGTAGGGTATCTAAGACAGAGTAGGGTATCTACGCCTGAGTAGGGTATCTAAGCCAGAGTACTGGGTATCTAAGCCAATGCAGGGTATCTTAGTGTCAGTATGGTATCTAAGCGTGAGTTTGGTATCTAATCCAGAGTACTGGGTATCTCAGCCTATGTAGGATATCTAAGTGTGAGTAGGGTATCTAAGGGTGAGTAGGGTATATATGCCTGAGTAGGGTATCTAAGCCAGAGTACTGGGTATCTATGCCTATATAGGGTATCTAAGCTTGAATAGGGTATATAAGCCTGAATAGGGTATCTAAGACAGAGTACGGGGTATCTAAGCCTATGTAAGCGTATTTAAGGTAAGGTAGGGTATCTAGGCCTGAGTAGGGTATCTACGCAAGAGTACTGGGAATTTAAGCCTATGTAGGGTATCTAAGCGTGAGTAGGGTATGTAAGTGTAGAAGGGTATATAAGCGTGGGTAGCAGGCAGATGAATGGAGACGCTTTACGGCACTTTGAGACAGTGGAACAGGACAGAAGATGGAAGAAGACTGACGGGACCCCTGGTTAAGTAGGTTTTACAATGTGTTTGATATGTTTTAACTGTTTTCCTTAGCTTTGTTATTTCAGATGTGTTAGCAGGCAGATGAATGAAGACGCTGAATGGCACTTGGAGATGGTGGAACAGGACAAAAGATGGACGAAGAAGCAGAAAAACGATGGAAGACGTCTGACAGGAACCCTGGATAGGTGCGTTTTACAAAGTGTTTGATTTGTTGTAACTGTTTTCTTTAGCTTTTTCCTTTCAGATATGACAGAGGGCAGACCGATGGAGAAGCTGGACGGCACTTGGAGATGGTGGAACAGGACAGAAGATGGATGAAAAAGAACAACGACAGAAGGAGACTGACAGGACCCCTGGATAGGTGCGTTTTACGATGTGTTTGATGTGTTTGATATGTTTCAACTGTTTTCCTTAGCCTTGTAATTTCAGATGTTATAGCAAGCAGATCGATAACGACGATGGACGGTATTTGGAGACGGTGGAACAGGACAGAAGATGGACGAAGAAGAACAACGACAGAAGGAGACTGACAGGTCCCCTGGTTAGGTGCGTTGTACAATGTGTTTGATATGTTTTGACTGTTTTCCTTAGCCTTGTAATTTCAGATGTTATAGCAAGCAGATCGATTGAGACGCTGGACAACACTGGAAGACGGTGGAGCAGGACAGCATATGGATAAGGAAGCAGACCAACGACAGAAGAAGTCTGACGGGACCCCTGGATAGGTGCGTTTTACAATGTTTGATATGTTTAACTGTTTCCTTAGCCTTTTCCTTTCAGATATGACAGAGGGCAGGCCGATGGAGAAGCTGGACGGCACTTGGAGACGGTCGAACAGAACAGAAGATGAATGAAGAAGAAGAACAATGACAGAAGAAGACTGACAGGACCCCTGGATAGGTGCGTTTTACGATGTGTTGGATGTGTTTGATATGTTTCAACTGTTTTCCTTAGCCTTGCAATTTCAGATGTTATAGCAAGCAGATCGATAACGACGCTGGTCGGTATTTGGAGACGGTGGAACAAAACAGAAGATGGATGAATCAGAACAACGACAGAAGGAGACTAACAGGAACCCTGGATAGGTGCGTTTTACAATGTGTTTGATATGTTTGAACTGTTTTTCTTAGCCATTTTATTCAGATATGATAGCAGGAAGATGAATGAAGACGCTGGACGGCACTTGGAGATGGTGGAACAGGACAGAAGATGGACAAAGTAGCAGAAAAACGATGGAAGAAGTCTGACAGGAACCCTGGATAGGTGCGTTTTACAAAGTGTTTGATTTGCTGTAACTGTTTCGTTAGCCTTTTTACTTCAGATGTGATAGATGGCAGATCGATGGAGACGCTGGACATCACTGGAAGACGGTGGCACAGGACAGAAGATGAATAAAGAAGCAGACCTACGACGGAAGAAGACTGACGGGACCCCCAGGATAGGTGCGTTGTACAATGTTTGGAATGTTTTAACTATTTTCGTTTGACTTTTCCTTTCAGATATGACAGAGGGCAGACCGATGGAGAAGCTGGACGGCACTTGGAGACGGTGGAACAGGACAGAAGATGAATGAAGAAGCAGAACAACGACTGAAGAAGACTGGCAGGACCCCTGGATAGGTGCGTTTTACAACGTGTTTGATATGTTTTAACTGTTTTCCTTAGCTTTGTTATTTCAGATGTGATAGCAGGCAGATCGATGAAGACGCTGGATGGTACTTGGAGACGGTCGAACAGAACAGAAGATAAATGAAGAAGCAGAACAACGATGCAAGAAGTCTTACAGGACCCCTGGATAGGTGCGTTTTACAAAGTGTTTGATTTGTTGTAACTGTTTTCCCTAGCCTTTTTATTTCAGATGTGATAGATGGCAGATCGATGGAGACGCTGGACATCACTGAAAGACGGTCGAACAGAACAGAAGATAAATGAAGAAGCAGAACAACGATGGAAGAAGTCTTACAGGACCCCTGGATAGATGCGTTTTACAAAGTGTTTGATTTATTGTAACTGTTTTCCCTAGCCTTTTTATTTCAGATGTGATGGATGGCAGATCGATGGAGACGCTGGACATCACTGAAAGACGGTGAACAGGACAGAAGATGAATGAAGAGGCAGAACAACGACTGAAGAAGACTGACAGGACCCCTGGATAGGTGCGTTTTACAATGTGTTTGATACGTTTTAACTGTTTTCCTTAGCTTTGTTATTTCAGATGTGATAGCGGGCAGACTGATAGAGAAGCTGGACGGCACTTGGAGACGGTGGAACAGGACAGAAGATGAATGAAGAGGCAAAACAACGACGGAAAAAGACTGACAGGACCCCTGGATAGATGCGTTTTACAATGTGTTTGATATTTTTTAATTGATTTCCTTAGCCTTTTTCTTTGCGATGTGATAGCCGGCAGACCGATGGAGACGCTGGGCGGTACTTGGAGACGGTCGAACAGGACAATAGATGGATGAAATCCGAACAACGATGGAAGAAGACTGACAGGACCCCTAGATAGGTGCGTTTTACGATATGTTTGATATGTTTTAATTGTCTTCCTTAGCCTTGTAATTTCAGATGTTAAATCAAGCAGATCGATGAAGACGCTGGACATCACTTGGAGACGGTGGAACAGGACAGAAGATGAATGATGAAGCAGAACAACGACGGAAGAAGAATGACAGGACCCCTAGATAGGTGCGTTTTACAATGTGTTTGTTATGTTTTAACTGTTTTCCCTAGCATTTTCCTTTCAGATATGACAGAGGGTAGACCGATCGAGAAGCTGGACGGCACTTGAAGACGATGGAACAGGACAGAAGATGGAAGAAGAAGCAGAACATCGACGGAAGAAGTCTGACGGGACCCCTGGATAGGTAGGCTTTCCACAATGTGTTTGATATGTTTTAACTGTTTTCCTTAACCTTGTTCTTTCAGATGTGACAGCAGGCAGATTGATAGAGAAGCTGGATGGCACTTGGAGACGGTGGAACAGGACAGAAGATGAATGAAGAAGCAGAAGACTGACAGGACCCCTAAATAAGTGGGTTACACAATGTGTGTGATATGTTTTAACTGTTTTCTTTTGCTTTGTGCTTTCAGATCTGAAAGAGGAATGAGATAGATGAATAAGCGGGAGGTCTATGACTCTTGAGGACGCCCTAAGAAGACAGACAGGGGATCCCGGGTGGGTGGGTGAATTTAGTTATATATTTGATATGTTTTAACTGTTTGTCTTATCCTTTTTCTTACAGATTTAATAGCAGGCAGATGGATAAAGACACTGGATGGTACTTCTAGACGGTGGATGAGGACAGAAGATCGATCAAGAAACAGACAACGACGAAAGAAGACAGACGGGACCCCTGGATGTTGTCTTGTGGCAGCAAAAGGGTGGATTAACACCTTTACACTGCTATATCTTCTGGGTTGCTAGGCAACTATCTTGTTCGTCCTGGAAATTAGCCCTCACAGGTAGTTCGGTCTGTGCTGTATATATTTTAGAAAGAAAAGAGGTTTGTGAGGGGTATAAGGAGTTTTCTATGAGTATCTGAGGAAGGCAGTTGCAAAAGAGGAGAAATATAGTTTTAATGACTGGATAGTTTGTTTTAAACCTGAATTTACATAGTAAAAGTTACTGTAGTCCTTATTATTTTACGGAAGGCGTGTTATTCAACTGACAGTCTGGGACACTATTTGTTTTAAAGGGATAATATTTTACTATAAAGGATATTCCGGGACACTATTTGTTACAAAGGATATTAATTTGTTTTAAAGGATATTCCAGGACACTATATGTTATAAAGGACATTATTTTACTGTAAAGGATATCCTGGGACACTATTTCTTATATATTAAAGGATACTATTTTTTGGGAGACATTCATGATACCTTTTATTGTATTATGTTCAACTATACTAATGTCGTGGGAGATCTGATGTCGTGGAAGATCTGATTTCGTGGAATACTTGATGTCACCAGCCGGCCAACCCACCAGAATCAACTTTTAAATTAAGTGTATTTACTTTAACTTTTGGATGCGCACCTCACGACTGTAAGTTATTTTATTTCATTCTTTGACTGGGCCCAGATCAGCCGTTTATTGTTTGTTATTGATAATTATAATATCTTTTGATCCAATCCAGTTGAGTTTTCCTTTTTTTGTATGTCTTGCTCTGTGTTTGGTCTTCACACTAAACCCAGAGTTCTCTGATCAAAAACAAACATTTATTTGTAGTGGCTTACAACCTTACATGTACAGTGAAGTTATCATTCGCATTGTAGGACCTAAGTTTTGTTTTATTTGAGTACCAGTGTAGCTTGTGGGGTACAAAACATATATATGATACCAGTATACCTTAATGCAGGGGTTGGCAACCATTTTGAATGAATGGGCCAGATATAAGGAGTGAACAATTGACTGGGCCGCACCTAACCAACGACCTGCTGTTGATTTCAAAACTTTGATTCCGAGAACTTTCAAGCAATAGGTTTGTGTTCTTAATCTGTTTATATGAGCACCAGTGTAGCTTGTGGGGTACAGAACTTAAATGTGATACAAATATATTCTGTAAATTTTGAATGCCTGTGCAGTCATTTAGAGCCTCTGCCCTGTAGATGGCGGTAGACCTCTGCTTGTATTACATTCGCCTCTATTTCACACAGCGATTATGTTTCACACATGTATGACACAGTGTGATACTACAATGAGTTCCTGTGTCAAAATTTGTCGGACAGTGACCATCAGTGTACCACAAGTGGTGTTGCTGAGCCTCTGTCCTAAAACGGTATGCAATACTAGTATGGGTGTGTGTATACACTCCACTTTTTAACCCCACATATAAACTAAGAGAAGTTATTAGTGAATATTTACAGTATAGAACATTTGTAACCGTATATGCATATGATGGTCATGGATGACGCAACCTCTCTCTCTTCGATGAATAGGCCTATTCAGAGAGAAATTCATGTTTTTGATAATTCGAGGGCACTCTATAACCATTGCACCACGACTATATATCTAATTTTGATCGTCAACATATAAATAAATACAGTGCTTGATATAGCGCTATTCCAAATATGATCATATAGCGCTTAACAACAAAAGAAAACAACAACACATTGTCAAATACATGGCAGAAAATGAATACACAGTACAAATACACACATTACTTGCGAAATTATTTTTGAACAACATATTGTTCAAATAGGACAGTAGTGGGGGGGGGGGCATATCCCCTCAGCCTGGTTTTGTGAGAAACATTTCATAATTTAGAAGTGCCCGCGCCTATAGGCGTATACCCGGGTATACCCGAGTCACTAAACCTGGGGGCATTTGGATATTGTGCCCCCACCCTTGAGAAAGTGGGGGACGTGTCCCCCTGCCCCTATCATTGAAGCCCCTGATCATTAGGGCAGGAGCACGTACTGCACTGGTTGATAAGAAGCTATAAACTGTGTAAAAAAATACAGAAATAAGTACTTACACGTACCATCATCTACGATTCAACGACACGTATATATACGTGCTTGCAATGTATGGAAACATATGGTGGAGAAACGGTTCGAGCTGCATGTCATTCCAAGTATGAATTTGAAGAAAGACGGTCGTGTTATATTAGAAACAATATAAAACTAACGGATCATCAACATCTAAAGGGTAGCCCTTTGGTAACTTCCTTTTGGACTGTCACCAAAGATATTAATAAAAGTGACGTCACTATAGCATTTCCGATGATCCTGGGAGGGGCTCATGGCCCTTGCCACCTCTTCTGAAACTTTTAAATTATATATAGCTACAAACGAAAAATTACTCAAAAATATCTAAAAATATAGTGGGAAAATGCGTCCAATCACCCCCTTCAGTAGTTTCCTTGAGGCTTTACTTTGACCTATTTTTTTTGTTGCATGGTAGAAATGTTGTTACATATCTTGTCTCCCCAGCCCTCTTCCGAAAAAGGCTGCATCATCCTCACTGACTATGTTTGTTTCGGATACCACATGAAAAACAGTGCAGAGAAAAGTCTAAAAATAATGAGAATGCAAAATGCATTGAGGTTTCGATGACTTCAATGCACTAGACTTCTGCTTGTTAGTATAACCAGAACGAGATGTTACAATAGCACTATGGCATGATAAACACAGGTCAGTCTACTATACGTAGCTATGCACACCTCCACCAAACACAGTAGGGGTATTGTACTCGATGTTATGAATCCACACATCAAGTATTAGAGGTATCCATGATTTACATGACAATATGGCAAATCCATATACCATGTATGAACAGTATCCATGATTTCTACCATGAGATATCATGTTTTGAAGGTTTTCAGGCCTCGACAAATATTTTTAAAAGTACTCGCTATTTGGCGACCGTGGCTAAACATCTACTTGCCAAATTCCACTCGCCAGTAGGCCTTTGATTGTTGTTCAACTCTCCGAAGTACAGATCTGCAACATCAATACTTTCTACGTCTCACGTCACTGTTGGGGTTATCATAGAGCTGCCATCAGATCAATGTGATGTCATAGTGCCTTGGTAATGCGAAAATGAAAACCGATACCAGTGTGTCATGCAACTGTAAAACCCATTTACAAAATGTAATAACTAAAAAAAAACCTTAATAATTATAGCATGTTTGGCTCGATGATATCATATTTAGACTAGCTGAAATGTTTATTTTTCTGTGTAAAGAAACTTTAAAAACTTTCTTCTTTTCTTCACTTTTTGAGGAAGTTTATCATTATTTTGTAGTTACATGAACGACAAATCTGATAGATTAACTGAACAGGAGTGAATGGTCTATTTAACAAACTACGTGGAACACTGTAGGAATGCTGTTGCATGTGGATTGTTAGGACACGACCTTCTGTTAGTGAACATCACTGTTTGGGCACTTACT
>KN882542.1:85090-95356 GCA_000934455.1 Apostichopus parvimensis
AACTTTCTTATTCATCCAGTGAGGCATACTGCTTTTACGACGACGATTCTTCCACCGAACATGATTTTCCATAATGACCTTTAATTTATCAGCAAAACAAATCCAAGACTGAGAAGCACTCATATCGCTAAACAAATTAATCCAATCTGTACCCTTTAGTAAAGGTTTCAATTGCCTCTGTATCTGATCTCGAAAAATCAGGGACTTTTTCATTGCTAACAGAATTTACGGTTACACGTGTCAGTATAACGTTATGACTTTGGTGAATTCTGTACATAATCTTTACACACTCATTATACCATAAATTGGGTTGTTAGGACAATTCCGTTTAGTAAGCATTTGCAAGTAACGTCTTTGAAAATTAAGACTTTTCAGTTTTGCTTTTATATGTAAATATTTTAATTTATGCATATCACTGTACTCAGATTTGATGGCATCTGGAACACACATACATACATTATGTAATTGGTTAAATATTAAAAATTCATATGACGCATTTTGCAAGTATAATTGTAAAGAAAATCAAACATACGTTTTCAACGATTTAGTTTTATGTACAAGAAATTTACACACATCAGCATAATTTTATACGAATAAGGGAAAGTCTGTGCAACACAATCATTATACGGGTGCTGTGGCATTCGAAGCAATGAGGCTAGCAATCGGGAGGTTCCCGGTTCGATACGGCCCGGCCGAATCTTATTAAACAACAAAGCGTTTGATTAATTTGTTTTTGCTTTGCCATCAGTACTTGACATAGAAATGAAACGATTAAATAGAAACTGTAACGATATCTTTCGTCTAATAATTTCGTTACCCTTAAGAGAAATATTTACTTACATTGCGGAAATATTTGACCACGCTTATGGACATCTGTCATTATATGTCGTCAAAGGCTATGTTACTGGATTTTACTCAGTTCGGGGGGGGGGGGGGGGTAGAAGGGGTGGGGGTAGAGGCGTAATATCGTTTTATTATACAGGTTGGTATTTTCTATATAAGTAATGAACAACGGTGAACTACTGGGAAATCATAAACGACGGCAAAGAGCAAAACGATTTTTGTTTCGAACAAGTGACCTCACTTATAAATTTGCTTAAGTGAAACTGAATTATACTAATAAGTTAAAATAGAATCCCATGCACGTAATTAGTATCATACTGTTTGTACGATATAGATATCATGAATACGTGCCATCTCTGGGAGTTTCAATGCTTTGCAGGTGGCCTAGTTAAATCTATGACAAGCACATTGGTAGTATTTTGCACCATGGGCAACTCGATCATATATCCAGCAAACACAAAAACGTTTTTAAAACGTTATTAAAACGTTTCGTCTTTTGTTTTGATAACGTTATTTGTGGTGTAATAAATATGTCACGAAAATGTTTTCAGGCTATTATTTCAAACATTTTTTCGTTAATATAACATTAATATAACATTAATATCTCATAAAAACGTTATGCCGACGTTTTTATAACACCACATTTAATGTTATAAAACATATTTTAGAGGCTCTTTTGAAAATGTTATGATAACGTTTTGTGTTTGCTGCCATGGAACTTTGCTGACCAACCATTGTTTTTAACTCCAGCGACATGTTCCCTGTCCCGTCATCATGTACATTCTCTGCATAAATGGGGTCCAGTTGAATTCCTTCAGGCAATGAAACATATTAAAGCGAAGAACTCAACCAGTCTCTCAACAGATACACTGTCCTTTACAAGAATAGCCTAGATATTTTTCATATTAATAACCCCAAATTCAAAACAACATACTTCATTAAAGCATTTAATTATCTGATTTACAAGTTGAGAGAAAAATGACATTTAAAACATGCCAAGAGCCCAAACTTCTAAACAGTACGAACATGACGTCGTCGTTACATATTCACTCTGTCAAAACTGTCCACATTATTTCAAGGTCCTCTATCGCATAGTCCAGCCCCCTCCCTCTTCCTCCCTAGCCACCACAGTGTACCAATATTTCAGATCATTTACCTACAATATATGTTGTGTCATTCAATACATAGTATTGTGAATTATAAAGTATAGGGTCAGAGAAGTCAAATTAAGTATACTTAGCTAAATGAAAGGAATTACTGCTGCTAAAAGGCAGTAAATATCATCAGTATATACTGTTGAGTGGCTCAATCACCGTTACTTCAAGTTATTTACTCCTTAAAGGGTGTGAAGACTCGCGCACAAAGAAACGTCTCATGCCGGTAATCTGACCTAGTTTCGACTGAGGTGTAACAGAAGTGTTAGACACCACCTTCAATATATTATTGTTTTCATTTCATATTTTCAAGGTAAAATATTCATAGTATCGACAATTACACCAATGCCATCATTAATTCATGCTAAGAGTAAGACCTTCTTTGTCTTAGATTCAGCAATATTTAAAACACGCCTCCATTACAGGAAAGAAACATAATAAATAGCGAAAATCATAAAAAACAACAAGTTGAAGCACATGTGGTTCGTTGGTGTCATATTTAGACTTGGTGAAGTCTCAGTAACCTTCCGCTGTGTAAAAAAAAAACATTAAATTTTTAGTATCTCCCAAATGGAATTATTTATTTCTTAACTGTAAGGGGAATTTATTCATCAAAGATATGATCTATCACATAGACAAACAATGATGGGTGGGTTTGTGTCTCCTTTCAGATTGTGTAATTGTCACCACACTAGTATTTGTGAGACAAGACTAGTACTGTATTGCGAATAGCTAATTGAATTCTCATAAAATTTGATTATACATATATCGGATCAACTATGCACTATTTACTGAAGACGAAGAACCACACTGTTCAACTTTACTGAGATACATGCGAACTTACATCTCATCAAAAAGCTGAGATATCTTACTTTGTTTAGGAGATATGCCTATCAGGGTTTTCAAGTCGTGTCAGGAGCCGCCATTTTGTCAACTTGTGATATCATAGTGCCACTAGGAGGTGAAAAGTGTCACTTGGTCTTTGTTTTTCCTTTCATATTTTCAACGTGAACATAAACAGTGTTGATAATAAAAGGCCAAGAGCAGCAACACTTCAATAGCTCAGCTAAGCTTCTATTTGAGAATTTTGTTTTGATTGCCAATATTTCTGAGCATTTTATATATTTGTTTGTGCGAAAATATAAGACATAGGCGGGATAACGGCGTCATTTCCTTTTGAACCTTCTCGTCTCCTTTTTTCCTTGTCTATGCTCCTTATCAGCAGATATAGTTTGTAACAATGTTAGAAAGTTCTAAACATTTGTTTTGAAAAAAGACACAAAAATAAAGATAAATGTAATTTTTATTGAGATAAACAATGATAAAAAGTTTCAATGAATTTGAAAGGTCAAAACCTATGATTACCGCTATGTTGTGTTCTTTAATACTTAAAATGCACAGCTGCCTTTGTAGTATTTTTAAAGAATTGTTGACTTCCGTGTTGAATAAGTATGTAAACGAAGAGCAGAGAGTGTTCTTTTGCCAGTATGATTATCTACATTAAAAATAATAACACCCGTCCATTGTTGCAGATTCCGAGAGATAATATAAACTTCATACAAAAGTGGATTACAAAATTACAAAACATGTTACAAAAAAAAAGAAAATTATATGAAGGAAATGAAACAATTTACAATTTGTTTTCGTTTTCGTTTACAACCCTAATACAGATAAATAAATATTGGACAGGCATACTTCCCAGTTATTGAACAAATGAACAGATGTGACGTTAATCATTATAATCCTATAAGCTCTAAACAAAACCGTTCCTTTAAACATAAAAAGTAAAATCTTTTAATGTACGGATGATCTTAATTCTATGTTTTTATCAGTGCCGTTTAAATTTGAACTTGTCCCATAGTTGACAAGTTACATGGACTCATTGAATAAAACGGATGAATTGTCTAGTTTAGTATAAAACAAAGAGTACGGTGTAGAGAAGGAAGCATAACACAATGTCAGAGTATTTAATACATTCATTTGAAAAGCAGTTACCAGTATCTGGAAAAGGGGCACCTGACCAGGCCGGGGAGTTGCTAGGGTCCCTGCTTCCAGCCGATACTCATGGCTAGTACAGTATCTACTGGTGCCATCTGTAACACATGTTAGCGTGTTACGAACACAAAGTAGTAATTACTAATGCACGGTTGTGGGGAAATGAACGGTATACCTTAAAACGACTAGATACGACATTATTTAGAATCGCGTATTAAAGAACTCGCACTAAATGGTTGGTACAGCAACTACTGTGGTCTGCTCTATCCCACAAACATCATCAGTAATTACTACTTTGTGTTCGTAACATGTGTAACATGTGTTACAGGACTTGAACAATAGTTACTGTACGAGCCATGAATATCGGGTGCTGCTTCACAAGGTTTATGAGCGCTTCATCTCCTCCCTATTGCAACTGTCCGATCTGACTCAGTATATGAAACCAGAATGCAAAAGACGCATTGAGGTTTCCATGACTTCATTGCACTAGACTTTGCTTGTTAACCAGAAATAGCTGTTACAATATAAATGGCCAGATCTACTACTTTGATGTTACAATTACACTATGGCATGGTAAACGCAGGTCAGTCTACTGTTCGTGGCAATACACGCCTCCAACAAAAACAATAGGATGGTCTTGTACTCAATGTGATGCATCAACACACCAAGTATGAGAAGTATCCACGATTCCCATCGTTAGATATCATGCAAAAGGATTTTCAGAGTTTGACCTCTGGTGACCTCAAATGAGACTGGACCTCGCAAGCAACAGTATTGTACTCAATATGGCAAATCCATAAACCATGTATGAAAAGTATCCATGATTTCTACAATGAGAAATCATGTTTTGAAGGTTTTCAAATAGTTTAAAAGTACTCGCTATTTGGCGACTATGGCTAAAAATCTTCTCGCCAAATTTCACTCGCCAGTAGACCTATTATTGTTGTTCAAGGCTCCAAAGTACAGATCTGCAGCATCAATACTTTCTATGAAAAAAAGGTTAGGCAGTTAGGCAGATACATGGTGCTACGTAATTGCGCATTGGAAAGTCATGTTTCTTTGTAGTATGTATCATGTTTTAAAGGTTTTCAGGCCTCGACACTGATTTTTTTTAAAGTACTCGCAACGTGGCGACCGTGACTAAAAACTACTTGCCAAAATGCAAAATTCACTCGCCACTATGACTGCTGTTCAAGTCTACACATTATACAGATCTACATTAATGCTTTCTATGAACTTCAGATTAGGCACTTAGGCAGATACATGGTGTTTCGTAATTGCACTTTGGAAAATTATGTTTCTGTGCAGTGTGAACTTTAAACAATTTTCCACCAAAATTAAGTGTTGAACAAAATTAAACATGTCGCAGAATCATAAATAAGCCGATGAGCCTACGGAATTGTCTCAAACAATTAAAAATCAAACATCTGCAAAACTACCTACGAAGATAGTTTTGCTTCTGTTACAGTAACTGTAGGGCTCCTCTAGTACTAGGCATATACTATCCAGTAGCTATATGTGTCCATGAGTCCTAAGCCTGTACGGTAACTCATTGCTACTTTGAGCCGCTACTCGATTAGCGCGACTTCGTACATTCCCAATTATTTATCTTGTCTTATAGTTGAAGATTGGTGTGCGAAAAATATTGCTATCACTCCATTACACTGCGTAAATCAAAGCGATCTTTTACGCAATGAAAATCTAAGGTTGAAAGAGCATCTATCTTTCACTCGCAACTGAAAATCTTTGCAAAAAATCATGGCAGCGGTAACAGCATACTTGTCTCAAAACTCCTTTAATTGTTGTATATTTGGCGAATTATGACTGATGGCATGTAGGAAATGCCTTAAGAAATAATGTAGGAGATGTTTGGCCACCTTAAGTGTATTGGCATTCTGACATGAAGCATTTTAACCTTCACGTTTTTGTGTTAACGAACCCAATTTTACCTTACTTAGATGGGGATGACCACTGTTTATTGTTAGTCTATACCGGGGCGGCTAGTACTATACTCTACTGTGTAGGGGTTGTCTGTGCATAACCAAGCCGTGGTGATGTTTAATTACTTTTTTATAATTGGTTGAGAACATAACATATGAACCCAACATATTTATGAATACCTTTGAAACACATTACGTACTCCGTAGGCATTGAATACCTTTGAAACACATTACGTACTACGTACTCCGTAAGCTTAACTAGTTCCCTGTAATGAATTGTTAGTTTAGAGTTTAAATGATGATTTCGCTGTATGTTTATAAATGCTCCGTGAAGTTTGTGATCAATCTTCGCACATGAAAACTTCCCGTACATAATGCACGTGCAGTTAGCGAACCATTTTACACAGTTAATTCGCATTGAGATTGGTCATTGATAAAAATCTAACTAGGCGACAGTTTAGTGGCACCGAATCTCGACAATTGCGAAATACGACGGGAAAACAAATATTTAATACAGGTTTCTGATTCAAAACGGTATAGTTCATTCCAATGAACGTTGTATGTACAAACACCACACCTTTGTAATGGAATGACGTATGCAGTTAGCGACACGGTTAAGTAAAGGGCGATTGGTTCGACTTTCTCTGGTACTATCTACGGATGCCCATTAGCTAATTTCCAATTGCAGTCAACCTCTATTATTATGAGGCGTAACGCACATGTTATCTAATAGGTTGGTCGGTTGGAGATACGGTAGATTATGAAACACAGTTTCCACAATTTGACCTCTTGTGACTCCAAATTACCTTTGACCGCCACAAAAACCTATTGGCTTCTTCTACTCAATGTTGTACTTCACACGAAATATGAGATTGGTCCAAGCTCTCCTTCTTGAGACATCGTGTTTACAGGGTTTTCACAATTGTACCCCTAGTGATCCGAAACGAATTTTGACCGCCACTCTAAACAATCGGCTGCTTCTAATCAATGTGTTACCTCTTCACATTATATATTAGATTGGTACAAGCTTTTCTTCTTGAGATATCATGTTTTTTTACAGAGTTTCACAATTTGACCCATTGTGACTCCAAATGACATATGACCTCCACCAAAACTAATTGGCTCTTACTCCTAAATGTGGTTCTCCTGCACACGAAATATGAGATTGTCCAAGCTTCAAGCAAGGCGTCACACGCAAACACACAACATAAACATGGTCTTGCAATAAAACAAATAACTGTGATACTTTCAATAAATGCATTTGACCATCTTGGATAAATTTCCAGACTTATTTCTTCTTACTATTGTTCGTCTCATCAGATAAAGACAAAGGATCCGTTTCATCTGAAAGTTTCTAGTTGTTTCTGCAAATATTGATTATTCTCTCCTCGTCAGCTGCCCTTAATATTCGATTCAGTGTGGTGTATGCTCTGGATATTCGTTTCTTTGATGTAAGTTTCCGCGGTTGACTTCATTTTGGCATCTGTTGGAAATAACATTGATAAAGTTACAAACGTTGATCCACTTCTCTTTAGTTTTAAAGCATATTTAGAGTGCCCTAACAAACTGTTGTACAGAAAAAAAAATCCTTTTTTTCTGTTCTGTTCTTTTCTTCTTTCCTTTTCAGAGTATCATGTAATTTCTAGTAATATTAAAGTAAGAAACACTGAGATATACTCACCAGACCATAAGAAAGCATCTCTCCTGACCATGATGCTAGAAGTAGCTTCTCTCCCTCCTCTGTCATCAATGTTGTCATACACCGTGCTGAATCTTCTATCCGTTTGGTTGTCAACAACTGCTGACCATCTTGACTGTACTGTGTGATGAAACCTTTTGCATTAGGATACTGTATATCTGACCACAAGATGTATACAAAACCTGCCCTGTCTGCACATATACTCCAAGGATACCATGTCTCTCCGTCAATATCTGGTTTCGGAAGCTCGTATAGTAACTCTGCTTCTGTTCTAGATGTATCCATGGTGACAGCACATGCACATTTGCTCCCGTAATCGCATATCAGCAAAACGTCTTCATGATAAAGGATATCTCCTGACCATGATTTTATAACCTCTGGCAGCTTCAGAGCTCGAATGAAATTCAATTCTTCATCAAATATGAATAGCGATCCAATATTTCGTGTACCTACAATGATGTGGCCACGTATAGTATCAGTAGTTATACAACTCGCATATTTCTTACCCACCGTTGTGATGTCATCAAAGAGGGGCGTGATGCTATTTTGAGTAAAGGACCCATCATGAATATTATAAACACCAACCTGATTGGATCCACAAACCGAAGCTATCTTATCACGTGATAAAGCAGCACAGTAACGAACGGGTTGAAGAGAGCTCCCTTTGACTTTATCTATCTTGTTTTGGCGAATCTGACGTCCTTGTTTGTTTATGACTGTGATAAATGAATGGTCAGATGATAACTTCCCAAAGAGGATGATGTTACCAGAGCCGGTACTTGCTATACCAGTTAAACAAAAATGATTACCTTTGATCACATCAATATCAACAACAGATTCTACATTATCCGATATATTTACTCTATCAATACACAATATTGGTAAATCATCCATTGTTATATCAGATAAAGATTCAATTTCTGGAAAATCTTTCATTATATCCTCAACCAGAGGTTCACTCGCTGCTCTTATATCAGGAATACACTGTGCGTCAGTCCAGTAGTTATGTGATTCAAGGACACTCGAAGATATCGTCGACAAATTTTCAAACTTATTGACCCATTGATTACAAAGATCTGATAAGTTTTGTGTTTCTCTAAGCTTGCGTTGCTGTTGTTCGTCTATTGTTTTATTTCTCTCATTCATTACCGCATCAAGTCGGTTCATTTTGTCGACAATCTTTAATTCTCTGTTTTCTATTTCATTTCGTTTTGTGTCCTCTTTCTCTTTTGATGCCCTAATTTTGATTTTAATCATTCTGTCGTACTCGTCTCTTATTTTTCTAATTTTCTCTTCCATTTCTGTTTCTAATTCTTTCTTTTTGTTTCGAGTACTTTCTTCAAGAACTGTTTTGAATCTGTTGAATTCTCTCTTTTGTTTCTCTTTCTCATTCTGTAACTCCCTGGTCTGATCTTCGTACTGCTTTTTCCATTTTGTTTTTGTGTCAGCGACAATGGACAGAACGTCATTATTCACTCTGTTGATTTTATCAGCAATGTTGAATACAGTATCTTTACGTTTAACAAGTTCTTCCAATATCTCCTTCAAGTGTTCCCTTTCCTCGTTCGCCACTTTCCTGACGTCACGAAGTTCATGACCTTTGTGTTCATCATACGTACATGTCATACAAACGGGGAGGTTTCCGCATGTACAACAACACAACTTAGCCTTGTGTTCCGGGTGAATATGACACCTAGGAGCTTCCATCAATGATGCAAGTTTTTCTTGTGTAAGACTTTTCCCCTCAAGATCATTCAGAGCTAATAAGTGTTTCTGATGTTTGACAAACATCTTCTTGGTCAAATGAAATTGATAACAATGAACACAAAGAAATCCTTTACATATAAAACAGTACGCTGTTACATTTAACTTCTCTTCACAGCCAATACATTCTCTCTCTTCTTTGTTTTCAAATGTTTTCTGTAGCTGAATAAACTGCAGCATACTTTTCATATGGAAGTCAGTCTTGAATCCATCGATTCTATTGTTTGGTATTTTACAGACATCTTTACAAAGAGGACATTCAAATGTCCCAGCCTGTCCTTGTAATAAAGGTTCCAGACATTGTTTACAGAATCTATGCAAACATGGTAATAGTTTCGGTTCTTTAAACAGATCCAAACAAATTGAACATTCAAAGAATGTATCTGCGATGTCTTTCCAAGGCGATGGGCAGGCCATATTTGTCTCGAAATATAAGCTGTAATATAAGCTGTAAAAAGAAAGTTATTAAGATCAGTGTTTATGAATATCATAGAAAATTAAGTAGAAAGACCTTTGACGAACTGAATTCAAACCTTGTTCTTTGTAACCTACGGTATGACGGGTATTTCTTGCCCCATATAAACACAGAAGTCGAGATATCGGTGCAACTCGATCACTGGCATAATGGAACTGTTCGGGCTTAGCTGATGACAAATACGACCCCATAGACGTTTATGGTGCTGGAACGATACCACCAACAGCGCACCATGCCTTTAGTGCACTTTACCTTGATACAAGAACCAGATGACTTGTAATGACAATACATGAAGATTAAAGTTCACTGAATCAGTCAGTTACTTTAAGGTTTAGTGAATTCGGTATCATGGCAATGATCTCGATATCTGTTCTGTTAGGAATTTTTAAGTCCTAG
>KN882542.1:111031-126875 GCA_000934455.1 Apostichopus parvimensis
CTATGGACACATATAAGTTACACGTGTCAGTATAACGTTACGACTTTGGTGAATTCTGTACACACTCTGTACGCACTCATTATACCATACATTGGGTTGTTATGACAATTCCGTTTAGTAAGCATTTGCAAATAACGTCTTTGAAATTAAGATTTTTCAGTTTTGCTTTAACATGTAAATATTTTAATTTACTGTACTAGTAATGGTACAGATTTGATGACATCTGGAACACACATACATACATTATGTAAATTGGTTAAATATTAAAAATTCATATGACGCATTTTGCAAGTATAATTGTAAAGAAAATCAAACACACGTTTTCAACGATTTGGTTTTATGTTCAAGAAATTTACACACATCAGCATAATTTTATACAAATAAGGGAAAGTCTGTGCAACACAATCATTATACGGGTGCTGTGGCATTTGAAGCAATGAGGCTAGCAATCGGGAGGTTCCGGGTTCGAACCGGCCCGGCCGAATCTTATTAAACAACAAAGCGTTTGATTAATTTGTTTTTGCTTTGCCTTCAGTACTTGACATAGAAATGAAACGATTAAATAGAAACTGTAATGATATCTTTCGTCTAATAATTTCGTTACCCGTAAGAGAAATATTTACTTACATTGCGGAAATAAATTGACCACGTTTATGGACATCTGTCATTATATGTCGTCAAAGGCTATGTTACTGGATTTTACTCAGTTCGGGGGGGGGGGGTAGAAGGGGTGGGGTCGAGGCGTACGTTCGTTTTATTATACAGGTTAGTATTTTCTATACAAGTAATGAACAACGGAGAACTACTGGGAAATCATAAACGACGGCAAAGAACAAAACGATTTTTGTTTCGAACAAGTGACCTCACTTATAAATTTGCTTAAGTGAAATTGAATTATACTTAAGTTAAAATAGAATCCCATGCACGTAATTAGTAACATACTGTTTGTACGCTAGAGACATCATAAATATGTGCAATTTCTGGGAGTTTGAATGCTTTGCATAGTTAAATCTATGGCAAGCGCGTTGGTAGTATTTTGCAGCATGGGCAACTCGATCATGCACACATCCAGCAAAAACGTTTTTAAAACGTTATTAAAACGTTTCGTCTTTTGTTTAGATAACGTTATTTTTGGTGTAATAAACATGTCACGAAAACGTTTTCAGGCTATTATTTCAAACATTTTTTCGTTAAAACATTAATATAACATTAATATCTCATAAAAACGTTATGCCGACGTTTTTGAAACACCACATTTAACGTTATAAAAACATATTTTAGAGGCTCTTTTGAAAATGTTATGATAACGTTTTGTGTTTGCTGCCATGGAACTTTGCTGACCAACCATTGCTTTTAACTCCAGCGACATATTCCCTGTCCCGTCATCATGTAATTGCTCTGCATAAATGGGATCCAGTTGAATTCCTTCAGGCAATGAAACAGATTATGTCACATTGCAGCTATGGTAATCTCCTCAAAAGCGAAGAACTCAGCCATGCAGTCTCTCAACAGATACACTGTCCTTTACAAGAATAGCCCAAATATTTTTCATATTAATAAAAGATAACCCTGAACAACACTTCATTGAAGCATTTAATTATCTGATTTAAAAGTTGAGAGAAAAGTGACATTTAATACATGCCAAGAGCCCAAACTTTTAAACAGTACGAACATGACGTCGTCGTCACATATTCACTTTGTCGAAACTGTCCACATTATTCCAAGGTCCTCTATCGCCTAGTCCAGCCCCCTCCCTCTTCCTCCCTAGCCACCACAGTGTACCAATATTTCAGACCATTTACCTACAATATATGTAGTGTCATTCAATACATAGTATTGTGAATTATAAAGTATAGGGTCAGAGAAGTCAAATTAAGTATACTTAGCTAAATGAAGGGAATTACTGCTGCTAAAAGGCAGTAAGTATAATCAGTATATACTGTTGAGTGGCTCAATCACCTTTACTTCAAGTTATTTACTCCTTAAAGGGTGTGAAGACTCGCGCACAAAGAAACGTCTCATGCCGGTAATCTGACCTAGTTTCGACTGAGGTGTAACAGAAGTGTTAGACACCACCATCGATCCCAGAAAATACACACACAGCTTGATACCGTCGATAATTAGACACTAGTGTACAGTCACTACATTCAGCTATGGTCAATACCCATAGCACAGTGTACATAGCAGCGATGGACATCACAGCAGGGAGTTGTTGTGGAACTCCCTGATCTCAGGTCCAGATAAAAGATAACAAGGTATCACGTTTCATTACTGTCTCCATTTTGTAGCAATAAGAAAAAAACTTCACTTGCAAGCAACGGAAAGTTAACTTTTTCACAGGGCGGCACGCGGTTTGGGGCGAGTCTTGGAAAAGAGTGGATTGAACTAATACACGTTTTAAACAGTGCAATGAACTTGGAATGGCAAAATTCTAATTTATGGTGTCTGCAGTCTTATGTCAAATGTCTTATGTCATTGATCTATGGGATATGTATATAGTTCAGCTATAGCATGCTTTGAATATATGGATGCAGAGTGAATTCGTGACGTCATAATGATGATCGCACTGTTTATTTGGGGTTAGGTGGGGTAGTGAGGAGGTTAGTTTATTTTCAAATGTCATATTCTGTTAATTTGTAATCTGTCTATGCTGTGTTGAAGTGTTGTTTCGGTTATTTACGATAAATTTGAAAACCCTCTGGATCACGACGCCCGATAACTATACATTGCTCACTACTCCTCCACAATGTCTCCTTGCAATGTCTTCTTTAAATGCCAGATGGGAAGTTCATTCTCGCATCCCCAGGTGTTTTAAATTTCTTTTCGTCAGATGCAATGCCCAGTTCTTGAAGAGCCCTGCAAATTCCCATGATCTTGAGTTTCTGGTGTAGCCGCGTCATCACGAGATCATGAGATTCGTTAAAAGCTTACAAAGCTTCAGATAAGATGGAAGAGATATTTGAACTGTGACTGGTGTTCCAGGTTCTTAGGGGCACCTATGTCGAATTAAACTGGTATATATACCGATATACCGATTTATACCGGTAGAAGTCAATTTAAAGCAGCATTTTGCGTCCTTTTCTATGATTTTGTTCAACCTCACTGATTCCACTATGCCATAACGACATACATAACTAGCTTATCTATTTATATTTTACTTCAAATGGTGGCATGAAAGTCGAAAAATTTGCAACTTTCAACTTTGTTGTTCTCCAAGATATTTTCCGTTGGGAACCCAATAAACCACGCCCATAATATGAATATTTAAACACTACGAACGTCATTGTCAGATACGTAATATAACACCACGCTTGATTTGTGTACAGTCTATATGGCAGTTGTACCAGGGAGTTGCATAACAACTCCCTGGTTGTACTAACGCAAAGTCTTGAATCTATTTTTAGCAACGGCTCATAACTAAACCTGCATCTCTGATTGGTTGAATTCAAACTAGTGGGTTTGGGGAACTGAATGCGATTAATTTTGTACGTGGAATACTCGCCAATTAACGTTTTTGGCAGGGAAAAACTTGGCTAATATCTTAGTTTGCTGTTTTGTGATTTGATGTATGTAAAAAACTCGATGGACATGTCAAAAAAGTAGAAAACGTCGACCAAACGCAAAATACTCATGAATAAACATACTATTCACTGATTGGTGGAATTCAAACTAGTGGATTTGGAGATATGAAAACTTTGTCGAGGACACTCTTACTCGTTATCGACATAAATCGTTAATTACTCGCTAATTAACGCTCTTGGCAGGGTGAAACTTGGATGGTATCTTAGTTTGCTGTTTTATGATTGATACATGTAAAAAAACCAAGCACATGTTAAAAAGGTGGAAAAAAGCGACCCAACGTAAAATGCTGCTTTAAGCTGCTTGAAACTGGTATGAGTAGAGGGAAATTGGTATATGTTGATTTAAATCGGTATATGTCGATTCCCCACGATTTGCCAGACTGATGGCCCACCATTTAGCTCATTAACATATTCCGAATCCCGATTTCGATTTGGACGGACAACACTCTAGGGAGCATATGGCGTATGGCGGGCCGGCATCAGTCTCAAATCGTGGGGAATCGACATATACCGATTTATATCGACATATACCAATTTCCTTCAACTTATATCAGTTTCTAGCAGCCTAAATTGACTTCTACCGATTTTAAATCGACACATACCAGTTTAATTCGACATATCATCGATTTAAACTAGTATATGTCGACTTAAATCGATGATATGTCGAAGGAAATTGGTATATGCCGATTTAAATCGATGATATGTCGAAGGAAATTGGTATATGCTGATTTAAATCGGTATCTGTCGATTCCCCACGATTTGAGACTGATGGCCCGCCATATATACGCAGCTAGCCTCTGAAACAGCAAGGGCACAGCGACTATAAGAAACTCTAAGTTGCAACGTCCAGTCATTTAGGATCGTTCACTTTGCCAGTAATGCCAATATTATAGCGAGCACGCGCACTACAATAATGACACAACATTTCTAAGGATGTGGTCAACCCACAGGTTAAGATGTCATTCAACTGTAAATGGAGTCCTTGGTTCAATGACTCTCCTCCAGGTGAACAAGGTGTATTAAGGCTGCAGTATACCTTACACTACAGGTATACTTCTCAATGTAGCCACTAGGCTACATTAATATGTTACACCTACATACCAGAGAGAAATATCACGTTTACAAGGTATAGGCGTCACAAAAACGCGCACACTCACCCATACACGCACACATGACAAATGTTAATATTTTATCGCAACCAAAAAGTAAAGTTGAGTAAGTAAATTTTGCAACACGACAAGTACTAATTTAAATTGAATCTGCAATACTCATGACCTAAATGTGTTAACTTTGCATGGGTACGTGGCTCTGCCGTGGACGTCGGGCAGATCACTATACTTACTAATAGGGATGTCTGTTCCATCATATGCTACCGCATAAGTATAAATACTTGCTTTACTTACTTTGGATTCGTGCAAACATCGTATACGAACGTACAACTAGTTTCGTACTATTCTACCTAAAGTTGGGCAGATCACGTTTTGAAATGTGTTTACAATATATTCTTTGAACCTATAAAATAATGGAATGACCTTGATTTCATATATCGCCAAATCGCGAACATAAGTGAAAGAATTTGATCAAAATATGCTGTGTCTGCCAAACATAATGGAACTGTTTAATCTTCGAACTTCCAAGCAGGCACTTGCAGAAAGACAGGGAGGAATTAAATTGTTGACTTGATCAAGTCTCCTACGGGTGGCATTTTCCAAATCACGAAAAATTTAACATTGATCACATTTTCCTACTTAATTACTGCCGAATTCTGGGGGGGGGGGGGGGCTGGTGGGATATTAAGCAAGTGATATTTCTCCTGACTTCTATACTTCCATAATTGATTCAGCAAATAGCCTAATTTATATTTAACGAAGAATTAATACATTAAATACAATTGTAAGTGATTAGAAAGTGTCATTTTGACTTAATTTAGAAAACGCAAAATTAACCTAAAATCTGACACTTTTGTCAATGGATTGAATGTGTATTGTGTATTGATTAAATTTGGTATAGCTAGATTATGGAAGTTATAAATAATTTAGGTAAAACTGAATAAAAGGAAATTTACTAAAAACTCACACTAACGCTGGTCCATGTTTAGTTGGAATAAACCCAGTGGAACTTCTTATGGTGGATCTGCCTTCTACACTCCAACAGAAACTTTTTATGGAAATATCGCTAAGAGAAAGGACAAGCACATGGGAACACGATAAAATCAAAATGCATAGAATGGCACTATAGGGTAAGTTGGATTGGTTCATTATACCAACAATGACTAATAGGAAACAAAAATAAATCAGAAAGGGATTTCGACATAAAGGATATGTCTGGGTAGAACTATTTCACTTGAAGACTATTTTGCTAAACATAAGTAAATAAAGTAGGCTAAGTTTACCTCCGCTTGACCCGAGATGACTGATTGTCTTTGTCAGCTCTAGAATGTAGCAGTGGAATCCTTCAAAATCTACGAAGGGGGTAACCATGTTCACAACCACTTTCAAGGAGAGAGGCAAGAACACTTCTCTGTTCTTTAAATCTGTAAATCTGTCACGTGTGAAAAGAATAAAAGAAATGAAATTAAGTTCTATGAACGAATTACTTTGAAAAAAAGACGGTTTTCATTGCGTTGCCAGTCTACAGAAATCCCTTCATTCCGAGAAAAGGAGTTGCGATAAGGTGCACCCCCCCCCCCTTCCCAAATAATAATAAAGAGTGCGCGTGTGTTTGTCGGGAATGGGAAGGACATTTTGTATGCTGATGATTGGAAAGAACCAATAAGCATATTAAACTTGCGCACCAAAGGTGTTGCTTTTGTTTTGTATCACCACACTGGTACACACGTAGAGTAAAACTTCAAAAAAGAAGATATTGATGAATCTACTGCAATTGATTGTGCATTAGTCATTTGTATTGGTCAAGCACTGTTTGGACTGGGTAAGACGCATTATGGTACTCTTCAACAATGTCATTAGAGTTCATATGACCCACTGGTTAGGTTGTCCAAGGCGTGCTGGTCTTGATTAGGGCCTAAAGGTTTTTTTTCAGGTCCCGTTACATTCAAATGATGATTTAAAAATTAATGGTAGTATACATCACAAAAAGTTCACCTGCAATATGGGGTTCCCCAAGGCTCTGTCCTGGGACCAGTGTTATTTACCATCTATACTTCACCTCTTGGAGATATTGCTCGAGCGCACAATCTTTCATACCAACTTTATGCGGATGATACACAGCTGTATCTTTCTTTCAAACCACAAGATTCCACCTCAATTGAGAACACTTTCAGTTAATGAAGAAATGCATCAATGATATCAATTCATGGATGACTTTAAATTTTCTTAAACTGAATAGTGAGAAGACAGCACTGTTGGTCATCTGGTCAAAATCAACTCAAGCCAAGTTGTTAATTCCATCGTTTGAGATCGGGGAATGTGTAATCGAACCAAGTCAGCAAGCTCGCAACTTGGGAGTTGTGTTTGATTCTTCTTTAAGTGCTAACGTCCATATTGCTAAAGTATGCCATAGAGCATTCCACAACATCAGGAACATTTCGATGATTCGACAGTTTATTAACTCCAAAACAACTGCCACTTTGGTGCAGTCGTGTGTTCTGTCACATCTTGACTATTGCAATGCTCTCCTCATTGGATTACCTAAACATCTTCCTAATAAGCTTCAACGTGTTTCAGAACTGTGCTGCTAGACTTGTAACAAAAGTAAAAAAACACCAACATATAACACCAATTCTTAAACATCTTCACTGGCTTAGAATTGCGGACAGAATCAATTATAAAATTCTTGTCCTTGTTTTCAAAGCAAGGAATGGTTTAGCCCCAGTTTACCTACAAGAGCTTCTCCAAGAATACAGACCCAGCAGGGTCATAGGCGTAGGAGCCTAATTTGATTGGGGGGGGGGGTGGGGCTGTAACGACTTGCCCGAAAAATATAACCAAAATTTTTCGCGCGCTCCGTCCCCGTTCAACATGTTAATGTGCATAGCATATAGGCATTCATCGGTTATTACATCACATGCCAATAACATACATTCATTTTCCGTGTTATTACTATTCCGTATTGGTTATAATTATTGGGGAAGTCGTTACAACAATAATGATAATAATAATATAAGTTTAGCCATTCAAAAACACACTGCAAATTATTATTCTTTCAGTAGGTCCCCGAAAAACTTACCAACAGCATATTGCCGAATTTTCACCAAAAAATTTGAAAAACACATTGCAAATTATTCTTCTTTCAGTAGGTGCCCGAAAAATTACCAGCATATTGCCCGAATTTTCACAAAAAATGTTGGTTGGGGGGCTGCAGCCCCCCAACCCCCGCCTCCTACGCCTATGAGCAGGGTGCTTCGTTCAAGCGTACAACATATGCTATCTGTTCCTACTGTTCGCACTTCCACCTATGGGGAACGTTGCTCTGCTAGATCAGCTCCACAGCTCTGGAACAGTCTCCCCATGACATCTGAAAACAATCCAGCATGTGTCAGCTTTCCAGAAATAATTCAAGACGTTCTTATTCATGAATCCATTTGTAACTGTTGTGTCCATTTTGGGTACTTTGCTCCTGCAACGCTTCTGAGCAGTTTTTTTTAACTGGATAAAAGCGCTTTATAAATTCTTATATTATTATTATTATTATTATTATTATTATTATTATTAGGCTATTATTATTTAGTGGTCATTTGAATTTGTCAAGCACTCTTTGGACCGGGTAAGACGCATTATGGTACTCTTCTTATTTTCATATTTTCATGAGTCATATGAACTATAATATTAGAGTTATATGACCCATTGTGGCGGTGTACGTAGTGGTCATTTGAATTGGTCAAGTATTCTTTGGACCGGGCAAAACGCATTGTGAGACTTTTCTAAATCGTCTTTAGAGTTCATATGACCCATAGATAAACCTCTTTTATGTTTGGAAAATACGCTAAAATCTGGCTTTTCCACGACCAAATCTTGATAATCTTGTAAGAAAGCATTCGTCTTGCTATAGGTGTTACGTCAATACCATTGTCGAATAAGTAACTGAGCAGCATATACTCATTCGCGAATGTCGAACGCGGAATAAGTAACTAATTTCACACCGGTCAGGATGTGTCGTATATGTCTTGCAGTGACGCGATTCGTTTGACTGAGAATATGTATATTTTTTTTTCTGTGCAGTAATCCCCAAAGTCACATGACGCAAACATCCCAGTTTCTGGGTTTCTATTGTTCACGGTAAAACCATTATAGCGCCATGGTAAAACAAAGTAATACATCGCTGGATTTATTCATCAATCAATCAATATAGGGACACGATGGCGTCTGTTTATGGAGCTACCAAAGAGCGATTCTATGAGCCATTATGGGACCAATCGTATGAGTTTGAAAAAAGTGATCTTGAACATGATTCAATGTTGCAAAGTGGTCGAGTAGATGTTTGCGGTAAGACATTCATTTGAAACACGAACCAGCTATACATGCTAAGCCTTAGCACCCGTTCCGCGAATGTTTTAAACGCTAGGCAGTGTTCTCTATGATTATGTGTCGCAGAAATGTAAAGAAATGCTTTATACGTGTCTGAAACTAATTTATCTACAAAATAACAGCAGACCCTAAGAATAATAATGATTGCTCCACTGTGACTGACTACACAAGTGAAAGAAAAAATCCAATATCGAAATTATATCCCAAACGCTAACGACACCAGCCAAGAAAAGAAAACTTGGAAGTATGGTGGTAGGTAGGCTAGGCCGATACGGTTGATAGACACTGTAGTGTTCGTAAGTCAAATTGTAACTGCTTTTTCAATCACAACTATAATCTACAAAGCGTTAACGGAAACGGCAAAAGTGTTGTATTTTCAGACGTTTAGCCAAGTTATAGTGTAGAGTACACTACAACTTAAACTTGGGATGGATGGACAGAGCTCAATAGAAGAGATGTTGACATGTTGGTAGTGAGTGCAAAACTGAACTGTATTTCCTCCAACACTGCACTGCATACAACAGATGCATCATTCTCAAAAGTGTTTCTATAAAATGTAATCCCCACCCCCTCCCCCAAGAATAATAATTATTTCACCACTGCGACTCAGACTCGACCAAAAAGAGAGGAGAGAATGGTGATTTTCCCACTGTGAGTGTGAGTTGGCTCTCTCAGTTTCATTCACATTTGCATTCCACACTGCCAAATGTTATATTTTAAAAGATGGCATGAGCAAAGATGAACTGTGACTTTCATGTGTATGCCAGCGTGCTGCACTGTATACTATGCTGGTAACAACATAACATAGTGTCGTAGGACTGGCCTTTTGGAGCAGTCTGGGAAGTGTACGGTATTCTATAGTAACTCTGGATTGGCGACCTAAAGTATGTGTTAATTGTGACTACAGTATCTATTACTTGTCACTGATAGTCTAAGTTAGATGCATAGGTGTAGGAAGAGGGGGGGGGGGGGTGATCGCTGCTGCAGCCATCCCAAAACGATATTTCCTTGAAAATTTGGCTAATTTGCCGATATTGCCTCGGGCACTGCAAAAGAAAAACAACTGCGATGATCTTGTTTGATGAGAGTCAGAAGTTCTGTAAAAAATTCAACGTCATGTAATTAGACTTACATTCTAAGCTTACCCAACTAACCTGACATGGATGTTGTGGAGTTTTGACACAGTTACCACTCCATGATCTCCTTCTCTGTCCAAATTGATGTTATGATATGTACAGTATTACACTGTTGGAATTCCTTATAACAAACTTGAATCTCAAATGAAAGGGAGGTCTCACCAGTATGCCCTTCCTTATTGGTTACATTATTTGGGCAAATTGTTACAGTCCCCCAAATCAAATTGTGCTTCTACGCCCATGGTTTGATATGGCCTAGCCTAGCCCATCTTGGGGTTCAGAAAGGCTACAGTTATAAATACAAATTCCATGAATGAATGTTTTCATCATGACTTTTTATCTTGGCATTATTTCATGTTACAGGATGGACACCCAGAGAATTTGGGACTTAAACCAGTCACAGGAATAAATTAAATATATTCCATACTACTAAATGACAGAAAACATTAAGCAGGCCAAAAATTATGTCCAGACTAAACTTTGTGGATGGCAAGCATTTAAATGAGTGATATAAACTGCCTTCGAATTATGCAAACTATTTAATAACAATAATGACTAAATTTATATAGCGCCTGATCCAGAAAAAAAATCTGCTCTCGGCACTTTACAAACCAAAGATGAAGAATGAAAAGAGGTTGAGTTGATTGATGGGGTTAGCTTGAAATACTTTCTTTTGAGACTTTGAATTGTCAAGAAATATCAAATTAGGTTTTAGGTAGTCCTAAAAGTATCATTTCTTTATTAGAAGGAAACCATAGGAGGGTGATGAAGGAGGAGGGGTACCCTTTTACCCCTTATCAAGGCATACTTCAGCTACAGATAGATGTCAGGTACTGTAACTCACTCTCGATCCCCTCACATCTCTTCCACAAAATTCTGCATATATTCACTTGAGTGAATTCATACACCAGGAACGTTACGTCACAGCATTACAAAAGTTTTATTTATGCTAGCAGAGATTGTCTGAGTTCAAGGGTGTACAGTATATATTACTGGACAAACTAAGGCCTTATATTAGTCCTTCATTTTTCTTTTCTTTGATTGGATGTTTCTGACAGATTCCACTGCTCTGCTCCAAGCTGTTGTGTTTGTTGAAGATGCCGTGAAGTATCGCAGTATCAACCACAAGATAGATCCAGTCTCCCTTTGGTACTACAGACTTTACTACTCAAAGCCAGTGCAATGGTAAATACTATAAACTAAAGCTATCCTTCAATGGTAAATATAAACTAAAGCTACTATTCAATGGTAAATACTATAAAGTAAAGCTACCATTCAATGGTAAATACTATAAAGTAAAGCTACCATTCAATGGTAAATACTATAAAGTTAAGCTACCATTCAATGGTAAATTTATTGAATTAAAGCTTCCATTCAATGGTTTATACTATAAAGTAAAGCTACCATTCAATGGTAAACACTATAAAGTAAAGCTACCATTCAATGGTAAATACTATAAAGTAAAGCTTCCATTCAATGGTAAATACTATAAAGTAAAGCTACTATTCAATGGTAAATACTATAAAGTAAAGCTACCATTCAATGGTAAATACTATAAAGTAAAGCTATCATTCAATGGTAAATACTATAAAGTAAAGCTACCATTCAATGGTAAATACTATAAAGTAAAGCTACTATTCAATGGTAAATACTATAAACGAAAGCTACCATTCAATAGTAAATACTATAAAGTAAAGCTACCATTCAATGGTAAATACTATAAAGTAAAGCTACCATTCAATAGTATACAAATAATGAATGGTTATGAGTGCAATATAGTGCAAATATTTCGTGAGTTGAAAGATGCCGAGTTGAATGGAACAAATTACATCTTTCAACGAATGAAATATTTGCACTATTGCACGAATGGAAACCATTCATTATTTGTTTTATACAACACCTTCAAATTTGGATATAATTGGATGTAAAATGCACTCATGCAACAGATTGTTTTGAACAGACAGGTTTCTCTGCTCTCTTACCATTGAAAAAAGTGCTATCAAAAAAGTATAACCCATGGTTCTATTTCATAGAGTGCAATAGAGCGGATTTTGCATGCAATCGACGAGCAATTGACCAATCAAATGGCCGGAATATAATTAGGTGTTGTATAATAAATACTATAAACTAAAGCTATCATTCAATGGTAAATACCATAATGTAAAGCTACCATTCAATGGTAAATACCATAAAGTAAATCTACCATTCAATGGTAAATACCATAAAGTAAAGCTACCATTCAATGGTAAATAACATAAAGTAAAGCTACTGTACCATTCAATGGTAACTGTACTATAAACTAAAGCTATCATGCAATGTTAAATACTATCAAGTAAAGCTACCATTTAATGGTACTAAAAGTATAGCTACCATTCAATGGTAAATACTATAAACTAAAGCTACTATTCAATGGTAAATACTATAAAGTAAAGCTACCATTCAATGGTAACTACTATAAAGTAAAGCTACCATTCAAGGTAAATACTATAAAGTAAATCTACCATTCAATGGTAAATACTATCAAGTAAAGCTACAATTCAATGGTAAATATACTAATAATCTTCATAAAACACAAGAATACTGGATCAAAACACTTATTTGTGTGATCTGAACATTGAAAGCAGATTGAAAGCAGATAAGAACATTGAAAGCAGAAAGAATATAACCTCAGCCCCAAAAACGTCTTGCAAGCCTGATGGAGCTGTGCAGAGCACATCTGCAGGATGATGGATAAAAAAAAGCAGAATAAAAGTAGGGGGAAAACTAGCAAATGGTACAAAGTAGACATGCATATAATTCAGAAGGGAAAAAAAAACAAAAAAAAAAACAACTAACCAAGAACCAACCAGAGGAAAGGGAAGCTGACTTTACTGGGGGGCTGCCCCAGCCCTAATCAAACTGATTGTATTCAGCATACAGATTGATCTCTACCACTGACGACAAATCTACTCCTCAAAATGCAAAATTCACTCGCCACTATGATTTCTGTCCAAGTCTCCATAGTACAGATCTACAACATCAATACTTTCTGTGAACAGAGATTAGGCACTTAGGCAGATACATTGTGCTATGCAAATTGCACATTGGAAAAATATGTTTCTGTGCAGTCTGCATCACACACACATACACACACTCATCCGCCTGCATAGCTAAGTTACGATTATTATCGAAACCGAAAGGGTAATTTCTCACCTGTGGTAGGAACATAGTAATGATGTGAAAGTATCACATTGTCTAGACACTCAAATATATTTCAATTAATCCTGCTTCCACAAAAGCCCCTCATCACTAAGTATGCAGCAATAATGTGACTTCCTTTATATTAAATATAACCATTCACCTAAAGTCATTTACATATTTACAAAGGGTACCGTATGGAGCATTTATTTTGCCCTTGTTGTTGTTTTTTGCAGTCTTGCTTTAGTCTTGTCTATAACATCATTTATAGCAGGAGTTAGTTTTGGTTTGATCTCAAGCCTTGAATTTTTTATTTTTTATATTTTTACTGGCTAAATGTCAGTGAAGTTTGCCATTTGTCAGTAGCAAACACAATTTGGCACTGGCATGTCTCTGCCAGTAGACAATAACACAGTACACATGATAAATCAGTCAATAGCCCTGAGCAGTCAAAGAACGGCCAGGATTTCAGTACTACCTGAGATAAGTCCAGTACTAGTATTTCTGTTTGTGATCAGAAAATATTATTGGGCTTTTCTCATAAGACTTAGCTGATTTAGGAAAATGCCTGGTGATAACTTGATTTTAACCAGATTTTCCAAACACATGTCGTTTTTAGCATACATTGTGGCTAAACTGGTGAAATTCTACTGTTGGCCTGTATTAGACCTGTGGTATATCGCTGAGATACAGTATACAACTGTAGGTATACACATTTGAATACTTAATTAGAAAATAAAATTTACTTTCTGATACAACCATTTGATCAACAACTTGCAGTCTGCTGGTCAATTCTTCTTTATTTTTCTTTGGTCAATCTCATTTCCTAGTTAGTTGCATAAAATGGAGGGTGTACTACTGTATATTATCCTGCATACTAGTTTTAATCAACAGTACCATTATATAGCAGAATAGGTGTACACATTATAGGGAAATGCAGGGTATAAATATAGTGTTCAAGTTTGTGGAGTAGTTTTGAGAAGTCATAAGAAACTGAATGTGCAATAAAGTAAAGATTTGTACTCAAAGACTGTTACACACCTTGCATAAATTGTCTAATAATTTGCACATTTTGCATGACAGGTTACCATACAATTCCCGATAGACTTTCCACCTTATCTTAATATGTCAGTCAAGTATTCCTGTGTCAATGGATTAATCCCTAACACATTTTTGTCCAAAACTAAGAACTCCTTGAGATCTATGGGGCTTACTGTAGTTTGCAGGTTTGACCAACCATGCTACTGTAGTAACCTGCTACGAATGTATGCAGTGTCAAGAAAATTCATTATTCAGCCGATCATATAAAAATACAATGGAAATAGGTGATAACAAGAGCTCAAAACATTAAGAATTGTAAACAACATATAAGACGTAAAATTATATACATAGATATGAAAATGTTCCTATAAAATGTGCAAAAATATAAAAATGTACTCACAATATAAAGATGAACAAAAATATAAAATGTACCTACAAAATATTAAAGCGTACAAAAATTAAGCTCACATCCAATATAAAGTCTACAAAGTATGTAATTGTCCATTGAATATCTTCACTGTAGCAGAAGGATAAAAACTGTCAGTAAATCTTTTAGAACCTTTAGAACTCTTAGACCCGACCATGTCTTACAAGCACTGCTATTCATTTAACCATTAAACCCGACGCTTAAGTTAACACAAAAGAGAGCCTTAGATCTGCATTAAACAAGGAAAGAGATGGAAAGATCTTGCCAGGATTGATACGTCAGGCTCCCTAACTTATATATTTACCCACGTAGGCTTTTTGCAGTAGTAAGCAGTTTGTTAACAGTTTTTTTCCCTGTGTGAAGGAAAAGAGGATATTAGGTTGCAAAATGCTTGAAACGTCTTTATTATTGCTTATTCTTTTATGACTTACAAACCTTTCACACTGTTTCATCTATCCAAGGTTGGTTTATGCCGCTATCACAGTGATACACCTGCTGGCATTCTTTGAGCGACCCTCTTCTCTAACGTGGAGTTCCGACCCTTACTACCGTGGTGTACCGACAGAAGTTCCGTGCTGGCTTATAGCTTTTCTAGAATTTCTTTGTTTAGCAGTATTTGTAGTCGATGTCCTTTTGAAAGTGAGTATTATTGTAGAGATACATAGACCTACATGTAATAACTCTGGTTTATAATTTTTTGTAAAGTATTTTTGGACTCTAGTAGCCAAAAAGCTCATATATCGTAAAGAAATTAACATTGAAGCCAGGACTAGATCAATGTGATTTTATTTTTCCACTACTCGCATCTCTAAGCAATTATAAAAAAAACAACTTTTGCACCGCTTATTACCAGCTGCACATGAAAGGTTGCACATTAGGTGTGGGATCTAATTTGTAAAGAATGCCTTTACCTCTGCTTCATCCCTGCCTCATTTCCCCCCTCTCCCCTCCCCCACCCCCTCCTAATCAAACTGATTGTATTCAGCATACAGATTG
>KN882542.1:135374-149768 GCA_000934455.1 Apostichopus parvimensis
AAACTTAATTTTATGTTTCTTGAGGTTCATCAGTTAAAGTGACTGGACTATTAAATCTAATTCACAGACCATGAGGTCGGTCACTGCAATGGAACACAAAATGCAATCGTAAAACATGAGCCTAATGTGGGCCTGGAATGACATGTTTACAATGTGTTACGAATTTGTAACGGACAAATGGTGTCGAATGTCATCCAAGGGTGCTTGGTTGTTTATATGAAGCTAAATAAACATGTTTCGATTGAGGTATTAGAATTTATGAAACAATGGATTGACCTTTAGGCCTGCAGTGATTAGCATACTTCATCATCGATATTGTTCAAATTAGCATACCAGTGATTATTTAGCATATTTAATAGCTGAATATTGAAACATAATCTAAATGTAGCACTCAAATTTTTCTTTTTCCTTGGACTATGACATATCAATACCAAAATGGTGCCTAAAATTCATCAGTTTAAAGCCATCACTGTCTTGTCTCATTTAAGTCAGTGTACAGCAAGTACCTGACTATAATAAATACATTCTCGTCATCTTTGCCGCAGCTTCTTTGAAATTGCATCATATCTCATCTCTTCCCAAAGGGATGTGCTCCAGTAGATCTTTATCCAGTGTTAATTATGGATCTAGGTTAATTGGTTATTAATGACTGTAACCAGTTGTTATGGCAACCAATCTTGATTCCAGCAATTCACCAAGCCTCTGCTAATCAAGTAACTACTCAAAAAGATTCCACAGATCTATCCACCTTCTGAATATTGCAAAGTAGACAAAATTACTGGTTGGTGGGTGATTGATTCAGTATTTTTTGTTGCCCAAATGCTTACAAACTTTAGTTTTTAGAAATATGCAATATTTTGGGCAACTTTTCTTTCTTAGTGCTTATAACTTGACTAGTCATGTAAATGCATTTTAAAAGTTAAAAGAATGCATTTTGGTTTTTGAGGTAAGTAGTATCAATATAAAGCTATTTAGATTTTTCTTCTCAGTTGTGTATCTAAGTTACAGCTACAGTTTAGGCTCCCCCCCCACCCCTGGTGCTAATACTTAATCTACATTTTCTTTTGATGGTTGTTGCAGTTACGATGCCAGCCTATCAAATCAACAGACTATATTCCTTATACTTCATTTCATTCCTTGGAATTGGTAAATATAATTGATTCTTTTCAGTTATGAATTATATTAAATTGTTTTTGGAGACATTGTTTTTTTAATATTTTTTTTATCTCATCCCTACTAGTAATGTTCTGTAGATGAGATATTTTAATAACATGACTGTCCTCGTCTTCCCCCTTGTGGTCAAAAAATAAATGTGTTAGAGTGTGGATATGTATGAGTGTGAACGAAACATGTCATAAAAATGTCAAAAACTCACAGCAAGGGTGACAGACTTTCAACTCGTTTTTGTGTGTGTGTGCCTGGTAAGGAGATGCATTGCTTCCGTAAGTTGTGACATCATAGAGTCAGAGGTCAAGGGTCAAGCAAGCAGCAGCTTGGAATGTTCTTCTCGAAAACTCTTCCCTTGCTCTGAGATATTGGTGGTATCCGGTTGAGGGCGGGCGAGACTGATATTCCCAAGGTCACTGGTCTGAATCCTATCGAGCCAAACTATTGTCAATCATTCAGTTTCTTCTATCTCCTTACTAATAGCCGATCCAGGAAGAGAATGTTGGGTTTGTGTTTTTCTCACAGTAGCATTTTGCAATTTCGTAACATTAATTGATTCTTTCTGCTGTTTAGTGGTGATACAGTCCCATTAAGTGGAAGGTTTAAGTTTTAACACGAGCAACAGCCAATATACACGTTCACTTTCATGTGATGAAAATTTTTGCAAATTAAAAGTGGTCTAAAAAGCTATCCCAGTGTTCTTTTGTGTCATTTCATTCCCAGGGAGAACATTTTGGATGATATTAGTTCAGACACTTCCAAGATGGAATCGACCTACTTTGTTTAGATTGTTTAATGATTTTTTTGCTCTTTTTTGCTCTATTCTTCAGGACTCTACTTTTTCTTCAACATGCTCACTGCAGTTATCTATAATGAGTTCAGAGGTTTCTTCTTTGTAAGTTTTTCCGAAAGAATTTTTAAAAACTATGTTCTTGTTTCATTTTGTGTGCAAATGTGATGTAAAACATCATCGTAGTGGTAGCACTAACAAGTGTCAAGAATGGTTGAGGTTAGAGTTGCAGTGAAATTTCCCAACCCTGACTTTAGTTATGTCTTCAAGCAAAGGCCCAGCAACTTGGTTTATGCAGTGATTACATCCTTTGTTCAATATTTTCCAAAATGTGTATGAATACAAGATGATGATAATTCTCATTTTCAACCCTGTCACTTTGGTTAGTATGAAAATTTATTCATGTCGGAATATAACCTTTCTTTTAACATCGTCTGGTAGAATTGAAAAAAAACCGTGAATCCCAAATAGTTCTTTTAGCATTGTAAGAAGCCATGAGTATGTACCTCCCCCCAACCAACCAACCAACCAACCCCCCCTGCCCCCCCCCCCACTCCTAGCCTAAAAGAAAAAAAAAGACATTTTGATTGAGGTCACAATACTGTTAGCTTAGACTACCAACCTGCTATTATCAACTCTTATAGGTAGGAGTTTTGTTATGTGCTCCCCTGTAAATTATTTTCCATTTTTTTGTTTCGGTAGAATTCTATGCAAGCCAGTTACTTCAGGAGGAGGTTGGGCTTCCAAGCCGCCTTTGAGATGCTACGAAGGCAAGGAGGGCGCTATGTCAACCAACCATATAGGTACACAAGTTTCATCCTCATAACTACTCTGTCCCCCCTCCTTCTTCCCTTGTTCCCTCTCCCTCTCCCCCCCCCGCCCATCTCTCTTCTTCTCACAGCTCTCTTCCACACCTTTCTGTCTTTGTCCTCCAGTTTATTCCCTACCTTGTTCCTTTAATCCTCCCTTTGTCCCTCCACTGTTTATCTCCAACCTCTCCTCTTCCCCTGTTGGTTTCTTTCTTCTCTCCATCCCTTGTCCACTAATCCCCTTACATCCATCTCTTTGTGTTCACCATGCTCCTGAGTCTGTCTGTATTCTGTGCATGTTTTTGTCCCTCCTGTTACAGTTACTTGTCATTTAGCTTCTGAAGAAGATCCTGCTAGGATCGAAACGTCAGGCCAACTTACTTTTACACAACTACACTTGTAGTTAAAAGTACAACATTTTTACCCTTCTTTATTCTTTTTTAAAAGCAGTGTGTTTTGACAAGCAATGTCTTAACAAAAGTATATTATAGTATAATATTAAATGGGAAACATTAAGATTCTAATTGGATTTAAAAGTTTTAGTTGGACTTAGAATTAAGAGTTTGACCATCTCAATGGTCAACAAAAACACCTTCTACTCAACCGATTGTGCACCATCCTGTCGTTTTTGATCCATTCAAGCTTGGATGGACACTTTCAGGTTTGTCGGGAGCAATGTTGGCAAGATGTGTTTTTGCTTTTGCTCCTGAAGTTTGGTTCAGAGCAAAGAAGGAGACATGATCTTCTTTCTTTCAAAACAGGAGATTTGTTTCATGTGATTGTAGATAATTAAAATGAAGCAAGTTAAGAATTTTAGATTTGAAAACAAATTGAAAGTTCAATAGCAAAATGTGGACTTGTTCGTAGTATTCGATGCTTTATCATTGTAAAACATATACCTAAACCAAAACAGACTATCTTGCCACAGAGTACCTTTCTGTTGATAAATTAGGATATTAGGTGATAGAACTACCCTTACATTTTAAGGAAGGTTTGAACTTCAAACTTCAAATAGAAGAATGACACTCATTTTGCTTTTCTATTCTGGTTTGTTTCTGATTCCTGTTTCCTGATTCCTGTTTCTTTGCTTTTCATTCTCAGTGCTGCGGTTGGTGCTGGTGTTGTAAAGTCTGTGATTCTTCAAGCAAAGATTAAAAGAAGCGCTCGCAAAGCTATCATTCAGGTATGGTAACTTGTATGTATATATATGTATGTATTTTAGATCCTCCTGCAAGCAGGAACTCACGAAGAAGCCTCATTGGCTTATCAAAGCCGCAAGCTGACCAAAGTCAGTCCCTTACATTCATATTTAACGTCCATGATTATGAATTGTCAACAACTCTGTAACTGGACAGAGTAACCAGGGACCTCATGATTGGAAGGCACCGGCGTTAACCACTGAGCTAACACTCCATATGAGCTAACACTCCATAACACTCCATAACTTGGGAGATTACATTTGCAAAATTTGTCAAAAAAGTTGTAGGTAGCCAGTGAGTAGTTTTACACTAGAAGGAAGGGGGTGGGTGGGGGAATAATTTGAACTCGCTCCCTAGGCTTGATAATAGAACAGTTGATGAGTTAAGAGGAGCAGTGGGTTATTTTCCTCTGAAAGACTCTCTATTTGTTGATGTAAATGGATTATGTCAACTTAAGCATTGTGAATATTGATGCAGGTAGAGACCATGCTATTAACATCCTTGGTATATCTTATTTGCAGGAAATTAGCTTTCATTTATTTGTTTTTCAACAACAACAGTATAAACACACATAAATATACACATGTATATACACACATGCATATACAGACATGAATATACAACAGTATATACTTACATGAATATATACAACAGTATATATACATGAATATACCACAGTATATACTCATATGAATTTACAACAGTATATATACATGCATATACAACAGTATATACACACATGAATATACAACAGTATATACTGCCATGAATATACAACAGTATTTACTTTCATGAATATACAACAGTATTTACTTTCATGAATATACAACAGTATATACTCATATGAATATACAACAGTACACACACCTTGAATATACAACAGTATATACACACATAAATATACAACGGTATAAACACACATGAATATACAAACAGTATATACACATGAATATACAACAGTATATACTCATATGAATATACAACAGTATACAAACACATGAATATACAACAGTATACACAACATGAATATACAAACATAGTTGTGAACGGAAGAGTTCAAGGAGAATTTCTAGTTCTTTGCCTTTGTAGGTCTTTACAGCAGCATTTTGCGTTGAGTCGCCGTTTTTCCTCAATTTTTCCGTGTCTATCAAGTTTTTATCATAATACAATCACAAAAGACAAAACTAAGACTTTCTCATACTTTTTTCCCCACAGCGAACGTTAATTAGCAAGTAATTAAGGCTTTTATATGATTCTGAGATAAGTGTCTCCCTGACACATTGAATCATTTAGTATTTATCACATGCAGCTCTACAAAACTGCCTATTCAAATTCAACCAATCAGTGAAGAGATGTTTATGTATGACTTGGCACTAAAAATAGACTCATTCATTGGCATGGTAATCCCTTGCTGCAAAGCACTACTTCAATCTCCACATGGCCTAGCCAATATGCCTTATTGCATTCCCTTATGAGAAACGTTACTTTCCTCTCCTGAAAAACGTTATTTTCTCCCATGTTGTTAGAGGAGGAAACTTAGGCTTTTCAAGAGAGGAAACTAACGGGTCCGGAAACTAACGGCCCCCATTGCGCTACACTCATAGCTACATTGCTTTTAGTGCACAATGCACAGCGTGTACATAACGTTATTCAGGCCTAACCAGTGTAAGTCACACACTAATACTAGGTCTGATTGTACTACAGTAACTAGCCAATGTAACACTGAGTAGAGTGATACAATATCGTTCTCGCGAATGTTACGTATTGACCGGGTTCTTCTGGTTCCATGACTTTCTCTCTTATGTATCCTTGCTGTTTTATTTTCGCGGAGCGACGAATTTTCTTGGGTTTTTAGGGCATCGTATGCAATGAGATATGGCGTAACTCTCCCTTCGCGCAGTACGTACATCTCCTCAGCTGATTTTTGTTTACTGTTTACCTTGTCCGTTATACATATTCACAAGGTTCCTACAAGTGGGAGGATTCTATCGAAGTCAAAGATTCAAAATACAAAAATCAGAAAATGTCATATTTTTTGCACTTTTCGAGAATAGTTTGAGTTGAAACTTTACAGTTAGCTTAGTTTACGTCATTGGTATAGTATCCTAGTATTGGAAAATCTCGAGAATCAACGCAAATTGCTGCTTTAAGTCGTTAGTTTCTTTGCCATCCATTAGTATTTGATTGATCCTGCTTTAATATGTGACGTGTAGTTAACACAGTATAATTGATTTCTGTGGATGAGACATCAACTGATGAAGAATTTTAAATCTTTTTCTTCAAAAAATGCAGGAGCTAGACTCCATGATGGGTAGCTCTCTCACTGCTGCTGACTTTCAACAGCTTTTTGACGTCCTCGACCGTGAAACTATACGACCTACGGTATCATCAGCATTTATCTTCCTTGAATTCTAAAATGTTATTCTATTATTTCTGTTTCCACTTCTCTTGCTCTTGTTAAATGGAAGAGTATGTGAGAATTGATATGACCTTTGATGTGGTATTTCAGAGTTCCAGCTCCCAACTTGAGAAAGTGAAATTGTTTGTAATACCATGGAGCTACAAACAGTTTATAGCTCCATGTTGATACCAACTACAAACTTGTCTCTGTGGTACAAATCTGAGCAAATTTCTTCTAATTCATGACAAAATTAGAGACAATAGTTGTCGTCTGTCAGATTTTGAGTGATTTCATCAAAAAATTCAGTATTGTATACCTCATCAATGGACTAAGTAAGGTATTAAGCTCTGGGCTGTACCAATGGGTTTGCTCGGAACATTATCTGTATTATAGTACATAGTAAATGTGGATCTGTGTCTTTGTCCAAACATACAACATTAGTGTTGGGTTGAGACTTTACTAAGAGGGGGAGGGGTGGGGGAGGGGGGATCACTAGGCTGCCTTGCATTAAAAGGGACAACATAGTAGCTGAAGAGGATTGATACACAAAATTTCCCGCAACTTTCTACATCTTCAGGTCAAAACCACATCCTCATATCATTCTGTTTGACAAAGATAATAATTTTTTGGAAAATGCATCTGGCAATAACAAAGTGAATGACGTCATCACAACGATTCAGTTGAACTTGCTTTTGTGTTTCCTTAGAAAAATCGTATAACACAGATGAAAATAATATTTCTACAACACAGTTGTATTTTGATGAAATTCTCAGTAACAGAGAAACCGGACAGCTATTACTTAACATTCCGAATAAATAAATATATAAGGTTTCAAGAATAAGTCAACGAGATGATTATAATAACAAACGTTAAGCCCTGGAAGAACAATAACCATTATGACATCACAGACCACCCACTGAGATCCTACTCCAGGGAAGTTTGCGGGGTTTTAACTGGTCAAAATAAGTTCCATTCAATCAACTATAGCTTGAGTTAGGAACAAGATATTAATGATGGGTGTTCTCAACCTGACAGTGTGGATTTTTTTTTACAAATAACTGTGACATTTTTCTGCCACCAGAATATCCCATTGACGAGAGTCTATTTTTCTTTCTGGTGTAGTGTTGTTTGTTTGTTTTTGAAATGCAAAATTTAGCTGCCATTAGAATTATACCATTAAGGCTTCGGGAGCTTTATCAAACCATCATTCCTCTTCGTATCTTTACTTTGTAGCCTCCTTTAAGAAATGTGACCACCCGCAGACTGAAACGTATTCAGCAGTTGATTGCGCACAAGGGTTTTGTCTATATCGGTATGTGTGTGGCCACTGTCAACGTCCTCGTAATATCTGTAAGTGAATTGTTTTCTTCTGATTCCAACAACTATAACATATTTTTATAACTTTTTTTTTAGTTTGCAGTAATATACCCATGATCGTTTTAAGTTTTTTTTTTAATTTCTTGCATCACTATTGGTCAGTCAAGCTCTCTTCTTCCTTAGTACAGTTAACAGTACAGGAATTCATTGAAATTGTTTTGATGTTATGTCAAATGTCATCAAAGAATCAACATAAAAAAATGTAATTACTGATACTGAAGATTAGTTCAAATATCTATGAATGCCAACCTCCACCCATCCTTAAGGTAATATTCTCCAATCCAATTAAATTAAGACAAACTATGATACCTGAATTGATTCTTATTCTATAGACAAAGTGTAGGAAATATTGTTGTAATGAGTAGAATATAGTTGTAGACACCAGTCTTGACTGTTGGGTCGAAAGTCTGAGTATCAGAATATAGAAGGTTATAACTCATCGGAAGGACAAATACTTATGTTACTAAATTGACAACCTGTTCACAACAGCTGTTCACAACTGTACAAAATTCAACTTCAAATAGTAATTATTAAAAGAGTAAGAGTGGATCAGTGTTAGCTTTGTTTTGGGCCTGTAAATAATGTATAAATAATGTAAATAATGTATCAATAATGTATCAATAATGTATCAATGTAAAAAAGTGTCTGGATCAGAAACTTTTCAGACTTGAAGGCACTTTGTGCTTAGAGATATCTATTTAGTGTAACAAAATCTCAAACTGTGTTTTAATTTTTTTCAATTTCAATCGTTTTTGAGTAATACTGGATATTACGTTTTGTACAGTTTCTGTGCTAATTTTGTGCTAATTTTAGAGATATCTATTGAGTGTAACAAAATCTCAAAATGTGTTTTAATTTTTCTTCAATTTCAATCGTTTTTGAGTAATACTGGGTCTTATGTTTTGTACAGTTTCTGCAAAAGTAGCAATGAAAATTGAAAAAGTGGATTTTTCATTCACAAACAGGAATTGATTAAGTAAATAAAAAGAAGAGCGAAATCTACGTGAAGACAATTTCTTCCAGATCACTCTACGTTCTTGCCAATCAATTTTACTTGTCATCGTCCTAAAAAGATGGAGATGTTTGGCCGAACAAAATTAACACACAGACGACAGAAAACAAGTCAGGAATGGAAATGAGAATTTCTGCTTTAGGTTAATTTCTTCTCCGATATTTAAAATGATTGATGGTTTTCTTTCGAAAGGTTGAAATTGCCCTCCAAGATCAAAACACTTACAGTGACTCAGGACTGATTCTTGTCAACATTGGCTGTACTGGCTTCTATTGTTTTGAACAAGTAAGTTTCTTCTTTTTAATACCTTTAATATTTTATAAATCTAAATCATTTCTGATTCATTTCCAAAAGGCAAAAGGAATCTTTGCGATGGCGTGTGTGTGTATTTATGTGACACTTGCTTGTAAACACGGTAACTCAAAAAGTGGTGGATTAACTTCATACTAGGTATGTGGATCCGTCTTATTGAGTAAAAGAAGCCCTATCGTTTTCTGTGAAAAGTTCAATGGTCATTTGGGGTCAACAGAGGTCAAAGTCTGCAAACTGAACACGATAACTCAAAAAGTACATCTTTGTTGAACTTGATACACTCTATGCAGATGCAGCTTGGTGAGTGCAAGGATCCTATTGAAATTGGTAGAGGTCAAAGGTCACATGAGGTCAACAGGCATCAAAGGTCTGAAACCTTTTAAACATGATAACTCCAAAAATTAAAGCTACAATTAATTTGATAATTCTATGATTCTCTTTCGGTGAACATAGTTTGGTCAAATTCAGTTCAGTTTAGTTCTGTGAAAGGAGCTCTATAGGTCCCTAACGAAACATACCTATTATTCAGGTAATGAAATCTGCTTCAGAGTTCATACTGTTGCTTTAAATGTGCCTTAAACCTCCTATAAGGGTTTCTCCCTCTGAGCTTCAAGGGGTCAACAAGTTATCTCAAATGGTGGTAAACTTGGCCATTTTCTTAAAATGTTTCACAGTATATACACAATGACATGTAACTCTGAACAACTATTTAGAGGAATTTTCTAGCTCAAAGTTGGTAAAATGTGTCTTTATTTCACATAGGAAGACTGTTCTTTCTGGATATGGAAACATTTTGGTTTAAAATTCTATACTGTAAAATCCTTATGAGTGAATGACAATGGTTGATGCCCACAAGGGATTTCTACAAATCTTTTCTGATTCTCAATTAATTCTTGGACAAATTTAACTCACTTGCTCTTCACTAGCCAAATAGTTATAGTATTTTGAATTTTGAGGAAATTGTTAGGCAAGGAATCACAAAGCTAACTGGCTTTTTGGTTACTTTGTATTGTACTCTTAATGGTGTGTGGTACAGCAGCGTGGTACAACGTGTTTGAGATTTCAGGATTAAAAAAAAAAAATCACTAGGAATGATGGACTATGAAGAATTTGGTTGAGGTGTTTGGGTTGAACTCTCATTCACTGGATGGGGATATTATTTTGTTGTCCTGGGAACAGGAATAGGGAAAAACTATGAATGCTCCCACTCCCCCCACCCACCCTCCTCCTCCCTCCAGAAAGCGAAGGCTTGATAATCTGAAAGATATTAAAGAAATAAGAAGGAAAACAAAAACGTACTAGCCTGGACGGCTTGTGTTTGTTATTTTACCTCAGGTGGCCAAGATATGGGCGTTAGGGTGGCCAAGGTACCGTGCAAGTTGGTTGAATCGTTTCGACGGTGTCTTGACAGTTGTGTTACTGGTAAGTAGCTCTGGTTCTTTCATTTTCAGCCTCTGCTAAAATGTGGAGAAAAAGTAAAGTTAAGTAATATCATTTGCTTTCTGTTGAGGTAATTTGCGCTTCATCTTTAATAATCCAATCTTTGTTTTTCCTTCTTTTTTGGCAATTTTTTTCTCAAATTTCAACAATTATGGAACAAAAAGGAGTTTCATAATTATTCTACATTTGTCAGATTCATTTCTTTTCCTTTTTGAATATTTTTACATAATATGGCTGCATCATTTTTGGGTTCTCCTTCATTAATTTAGTGAATTTGAAAGCAATTTATTCACTCAAGCAGATAAAGCTCCATTATGCATTTGATATTGATTGTCTATTGTGTAATAGTTAATCACATGATCATAACAAACATATTTTTTTGGGCCAACATTTTTTGCTGACTCACAGAGATCGAAGGTACTCAAACTCAAACAAAAAGATTCCTGTTAGCGTACCAAAACATTTAATTGTAGGTGTGCTCAGGCAAAGTTTTTGACTTCAAAACATGATATTAACAAAAAACAGTGAATAATTGTCACTGGACTGTATAGCCAAGAAACTAATGACTCTAATGTTTGAAACTAATGTTTTAGTGGAATGTGTCCTTCCAAATGGTTTGCTCTGCCGTGGTAACATTGCTAGAGACACACAGACATTGCATACGGTTGCTAGGCAAGGTTGCTATGCAGCCCTGCATATAACCAAATGTGAATCAACAGTTATGAATGGAGTGGTCAATACATCTGTGTGCGTCCAATCAATGTCTTCATCTCAACCTAAAGTATAATAACAAACAACGGATAGCGTGTTTTGGTTTGAATTTCTCAGTTTGAGGGAAATAATGTCATATCTTGTGTGATTACTTGCTACAGAATTGGGCCAAATAAGATTGTAGGGTTCAGGGATCAGTTACTGTGTGTTTATAATGGAAACCCTAGTCTAGGAAGATCAGCATCTCATGTGTGCAAACAAAGGTCCATAGGTAGGTGCAGGTTCATTGGCTGATTTACAGGAAGAACCCAAGTAACCATAGCAACTATCCAGCCTGTATTTACAGAGTGTGAATGTAATGACTTGGTGCAAAAGGAATAAAAGCCAAAAATAAAGGAAAGAATCACTATGTGATCCGAGAATTTTGAACATTTCACCCTGAGGTCTTACTCAGAAACTGGTATTATGTAGAAGTGCTAGAAACGTCTTCATCCAAATTGATATTGCAATGATCTTATCTCTATTTTAAGATAATAACGTTTGTCTGATTCTTCTTTTTTTATTCCACAGTTTTTTACACTTTTAACGGTGATCGTGTTTGCTGTAGCGCTTGATGCTAATGCCCACTCACCCTCTGAGTAAGAACTTTAAAAGTGTTCAATTGGTTTCATCCTCGTTTTGATAAATGTTGTTCTAATAGCATGCGTAAAACACCATGATATGGCTGAATAGATTTAAGAAAATGATATTATAATATAAAGACTAATAAGAATAGGCTTGATCTATAGAATTTTGACAACAAGAAACTGTCAGTAATTATGAAATGGATTAACAACACAAACAGATAAATTGGCTGAGTTCACTTTTAAAATCAACATCTGCATATTACAAGTTTTGGTTTTTGCATTCTGTCATGGAAAAGAGATTGGAATCGACATGGGTTGTGATGACTTGCACAGTAAATGGAGTAAAAAAGGGAGAAATGGACTCAAGTAACAACAAAAATTGTCAAATCTTTAGGGAACTGTTTACAGTAAATTAGAACAGGTGTTAATAAACTTATGGGCAAATTTATCAGCACTTTGATCTCCTGTCGCCGCTGAGCAGCTGTGGTTACACAAATTCGATAAAAAATGTACAAAATGCAAAATCTTATAAGGTGCTCAAGTTTACATAACAATACTACAGTAGGGCTCATCCAATCTTAAAGAGGGCGCTGTCATCTGCGTCTTAATGCGAGCGCTCAGATCGACTAGTTCATAGTTCCGCCCGTTAGGTTTGGCCGAAAGGAGAAGGTGTTTTAGAAAGCAACAAGTTGAGGTACCGAAAACTATTACTTTGTCCGGAAACTTTGAACAAAATATTGTTTCGAAATATCTCTTCTTCAATAAAACGAACATAATTGTATATACTAGCGATCAAACCACCTTACCGTTGTTACGATCTGTATGCAGAGACTGGAACCTGTCGAGTATCGCAGAACTTGATAGGCTGAATCGAGGCTGACTTCCAGCAAGGCTGCAGAGCCCAGTTGGATTGAAGTACAGTCAATATAGTGTACAGAGGCTATGTAGAGGAGTAAAACTGTGCAACATGTATACAATGAACAGGGTCCAGGTCCTGATGTTTGGTAGCTATCTTTAGCGATAATTCCAGCTTTAATGACGATGAAATTTGACACATGACAAGAATTAGTCCATTAAACATAGGTTGCATTTTCAGCTCTCTTGACCACAACTGAAACTTTATCTCTCCTGCAAACAAACTGGTGAGTTTGGGAGAGTTAATTTGTTCACACCTTGCCATGTCTGCCTTGATCTGATAGTGATTTGGCTACTAGCTGTGTGATGAGTTGAATAATAGACGAATAGGCAGCTCAACTAAGGTGCAAAAAGATGGGACTGATCACTCAGCTACGACTGGAAAAACCTGCCTTTCAGTACAAACGGGGGGTTTTTGGATGCAACCTATAGCTAATGGACACTTTTATGGCATGAGTCTTTATCAGTCAGGCCTAGACTTTCACATATTTAGCCACTTGCTTAAATTGTGTCAGAGCTTAAAAAATGTACTTTCTAAAAACCATGCTACCACTGTCATTTAACTAAATTACAGATCGCGTTAGTAATACTGTACAGACGTTTTGAGAGGTGCCTAGTAATATTTACTGATAATAAGCAATGATACTGGGCTTTATTATGTTGGGTGCTGAAAACACACCCAATTCTGTGAATGATTACTATCAACAGACTAACCATGTGTTTAAGTTCTTAAATCTCCACCTGGAGAAAATTGCCAGTGCCTTTCGTTTTCTACCGGCAAATGTCAAAATCCACCGGTATTTAGTGAGTAGAATTTCAAGGCCTGATTGTGTTGCCACGTCTTACTTATAGTGAACATGATTTTATGGTTTTTCTTCTGTACATTATGTCGCTATTCATAATGTCTTTGTTGCGTAAAAGCCAACTTGTCAGCAGGGGTCCATATCAGTAGGGAAGTGTTACTTAGATGGATATACAACCGTGTCACTATGGATCAAAATTTAAGTAATGGATGAATCCTGATCAATTTCAAACTTCTAATTGTCTACTTGTTCAATGTTGTTTGGCTTTCGACTCATATCATAGGCATTTCCTTGCGTAATATGAATAATAGTTGACGAGAGACGCAGATCTGAAGGCAAATTTGTTGCCACCAGGGTCAAAGGTTTATCCCACAAGAAAGTGAAAACGGCTTGTAGTAACAAACGCAACAGTTTACTATCAAACGTTTCTATAAAGAGCATCCTAACACAAACAAGACAACAGTAATATCTCTTAAAGTTTACAAACTCTGCATGTTTCATCTCTATTTAATATGCACGATCAATCAGTTTATGGTGTTTATACAACTACTACTACCAGGGGGGTAGGAAGCTTCCAAGAGTGGGGGGGGCACAACATCAGAGGGGCACTTTCTCATTCCACAACCACCACTCGTTATGTTATAAACCGATACACAACAGCCATATCACTGAAATATATATGATGTGTTAGTATATGCTATCAATACTATTTATTGAGATTGTTTATTGTTAACCGTGCTACAAAAAGATATGGGATGCCATTTTAGAAATCGCATGTACAGACTAAAAATAAATAATTAAAATAAAATATTAAAATTAACAAAAGCAGTTC
>KN882543.1:0-16299 GCA_000934455.1 Apostichopus parvimensis
TGGTCAGAAGGACATAGGATAAATAACACTCATTCAGTTTGAACAACCATATGTGCTGTAATGTACAAAACTGACTGGAATTATTCCTTAACCCTACCCCCACCCCACCCTCCTCCCGCTTCCATATTTTGTCACCAATGTACAGATACCTCACCTGTGGGTGTTGATGCTCACAAGACCTCTCCAGTGGTAAGTGCTGGCATTCAGATAATTCAACCATACAAACAACCATATGAACACCAAATGCACTGCAATGTACAACACTGACAGGAATTATTCCTTAGCCCTTCTGCCCAACCCCCCCCCCACCCCCACCTCCTACTTCCATATTTTGTCACCAATGTACAGATACCTCACCTGTGGGTGTTGATGCTCACAAGACCTCTCCAGTAATAAGTGCTGGCATTCAGATAATTCAACCATACAATCAACCATATGAACACCATATGCACTGCAATGTACAAAACTGACTGGGATTATTCCTTAACCCTTTCCCCACGCCCCCCCCACATGTTTTGTCTCAAATACTTATGTATGGATACCTCACCTGTAGGTGTTGATGCTCCAAAGACCCCTCCAGTGGTAAGTGCTGGCATAATTCAACCATACAACAACCATATTAACACCAAATGCACTGCAATGTACAGAACTGACTGGAATTATTCCTTAACCCTTCCGCCCAATCCCCCCACCCCACCCCGACTCCTACTTCCATATTTTGTCTCCAATGTACAGATACCTCACCTGTGGGTGTTGATGCTCCAAAGACCCCTCCAGTGGTAAGTGCTGGCATTCAGATAATTCAACCATACCAACAACCATATGAACACCAAATGCACTGCAATGTACAAAACTGACTGGGATTATTCCTTAACCCTTTCCCCACCCCCCAATATTTTGTCTCAAATACTTATGAATGGATACCTGACCTGTAGGTGTTGATGCTCCAAAGACCTCACCAGTTATAAGTGCTGGCATTCAGATAATTCAACCATACAAACAACCATATGAACACCATATGCACTGCAATGTACAAACTGGGATGATTCCTCAACCCTTTCCCCCCCCCCCTATATTTTGCCTCAAATACTTATGTATGGATACCTCACCTGTAGGTGTTGATGCTCCAAAGACCCCTCCAGTGATAGGTGCTGGCATTCAGATAGTTTAGCGTCTTCATCCCCAACCAGATACCGAGACCGTTACAGATGACGGCATCAAGGAGCCACTGAAGAAGCAGGGAATACGGAAGATTCGGACATAGTTTAAATGCAAACTGAAAGATGTTAATGATTGCTTGGAAATACTCAAAGAAAACCAATGGAGAGTATAGCGGTTTAATCATCTAGAAGCAAATAGGGCATCACACATTGACAAGATCACAGCCCCCCTGACAAGCGAGTTCCTGCTTGCGGGAAGATCACATATACATACATACATACATACATGACTTTGAAACCCTAATGTCTTCCAAACAGACTTTTCTTCTCACTTAGGGAGAGGGGAGGGGGGGGGGAGAGAGATGTTCATTATAATGTCACTATGATATACGCCGAAGGTGATGGTTGGATTTGTTTCTTTCAATTTGAAATAATCACAATGTAGGAGGGTGGATGTTTAAGTGAATGGGGCGTGTGGGGGGGGGGAGAGCAGTAGAGGGGTCACAGGGCATTTCATCAAACACTGACCTATCGTCATATACAAAACCAACAAGAGAGTCAAATGGCATAGATGGCCCATGTAAAAGTTTGATTAATAAATAAATAACCAAACTTTATTGGGACTGATTAACAACAAGCAAAGAAATGATTATAACACACAGGGAACTTTTGATGAATATTGTCCCAGCGTTATTGAAAAGTCTATTCAGTTTGACACTTAAAGCCGGTACGGCAGTCACTGATTGATGGGAGCTTTGACTCACTATTCTCAAACATTGACAACCGCAATCAATCATAGCCTATTGGGTAACAATTTTACTAAAAGAGTTTTAAATAAAATTACAACAAAGAGAAATGAGCTACGACTAGTAACTTATAAAAAGCTGTTGGATAAAGATCTGAAGCGAGGAGCCACGTCTCTTTCGTTGGTAGTGATTGCTGGATAAGCTCACTTGGTAGGGCACAAAAAACCTGTAAATCCTGAGGTCACTGGTTCAAGTTCCGTTGTTGCCAAAAAAACGTTCTTTGCTCTTTTGAAATTGAAAATTAACCCGAAAGCTGCTGATCAAAGTAAGACGGCCTAGTCGACTTCTTCACCAAATAAAAATTAATCAATTACCAGGGTGTGTTAATGATTGTTTTCCATTCTATGAATGTTGTTGCCCAGACATTACTCCATTGAACTTAGAACCAACATGCCAATAGTAAATTGGGTATATACGTAAACCCTTAAGACAATTTTTTCCATTTTGTGATATGAACGGTAGCAAGTCAAATTGATAATTTCATTGAACATGGAACATTTCTTTGGGAGGGGGGGGGTATTTTATATTATTGTTACCACAAAGTCATCAACATCACAGTAATACAGTCGCTTTACAAGACTAGGATAAGATCGTGCACTTACGTGATCCCACCAACATTCTGCAAAGTTTGGCAGCTGGTGTTCCAGGGTGTACTCGAGCACCTCAAAGAGAATGCTGATGACGTTACACAACCAATAATCTCGCACCATTAACATCTGTTTAAGAGAGGAGCCATGGCAACATTATAAAGCTACAAAACGCTGTCTGTGTTGTAGCAAAACACTTCACAGTAGATGGAACTTGAGCATAAGAGACTATACTGTCTAGTAAAAGAAACATTTCATTTATTTATTTATTTTTGTTCTCTCACAACATAAGTATGACATATGACATAGAAGGAGATAAGAATTAAAACTTTTGAAAGGAAGTGTACTAAAAACCCTATAGGGCGTGTCGGGTAGTGACACTCCCTGAAAAAATACAGAACTTTACAATTAGAAAAGAGAACCAAAAAAACAAACAAACAGAACCACCCCTTCCTCTCCCTTCACTCACCCCCCCCCCAGTTTCATTTCGCAGTTCTAGTACATGTTGATGAAGTGCTTTTGTAAGCTTTCTCTAAAACATTCAGCTGTCGACCACTAACATGCAGACTAATTGAAGTATGTGCCTAGATAAACATTACACCTGCCTATAATTACGAAGGGGAAATCTTTAAGGATTATTTCTGGTTGTTGCTTGGACAACAGGGTCTTAGTTTTTGCTTTTCTCAACATGTCAATTTTAAAGCATCACTTCTATTCATTAGAACTTTGTATAAGAGGGTTTGGACATTCTTATACTTTCCAGTACAAAGTACTTAGGCCTAATCATTGATAAGAAATCGCCATGAGAACAACGCATAAAACAACACATGATATACTCAAATTTATTGACATTTTATTGATATTTTCTATGATTATTTTAGTTTATCTATCCACTGAGGTAATCTATGATGCAACCCACATTTCTACCTCAAAACTACCTCAAACCTTACAAAAATGGATTGCTGGTACTTCTTACCAGGAAACCTAGGCTGTAGATTCAACAGACTACGGCTGTCGATTACGAACAGACTACATCCGCTTTTCTCGAAAATAAAAGGGTATCCACAGATGTTGACTTTTGGTTGTACTCTGTTCAAATTGTATGCCGACTAGTGTTTCATACCCAAGCAAGTCAGCTTGTAGACGAGTTGACTCTTATACATTGCAGTTGCAGTTGTGGGTAAAGAAAACACTTGCTTGCACAACAAATGTCGTTAACAGAAGATTAGTATTTTAAATTTTATGAATCAATTCTTACTCACCTTCGCCCACCAGCCAAATAGATGACCCCAAATGAATACATCGCATTTTTCCTGCAAGGATAAACGAGAATAAAATTATTTGTCATGATGTGAACATATTCAACTTCAAAATGTGATATGTGAGACAACTGGGAGACCCCCCCCCCCAAGGTTGCAAATAATCACATATTGTTTACATTCAAACAACATTCTATTGTACCTTTAAATAGACTCAGGGATGAGCCTGGGGTAAAAAAAAATCACGGAACTTTGCAAAAATTGCAGTATAGGCTTCAGTTTTCGTATGCTGCAGTGTGTTAGGATAATAGTTTGTCCCCGAGGTAAAAAAGAAATCACAGATATTCTGCGAATTTGTGGAAAAAGTTCATGGCTGTAGACTCTTATGAGCATCTTGTTTCAAAATGGACCCCAGCAGTCACCCTGCTAGCACACCCTATGAATGGCCCCTATCTTCAGTCCAAGAAGCTTGGAAGCACATGCTCAGCTTACAAAGTCATCGGTATCGCCGCCAAATTTGCTAGAAAATCAAACTGGTCGCTGATTCTCCAGATTTCAACAAGTGTTTAACTGCCACCCTCAAAGCATCTTACCTCCCTGAGACATATTTATGGTCTAATTGAAACACGGCCTCAATTTCTGGGAATATAGTTTGGGGAGGCAGAAGCAGCCAGGAAAGTACTTTTGAAAAATCTTAGCAATTTTGTAGCAGCTAAAATTTTCGGGCAATACTGACGATCTTTTAGCAGACGTCTTCATGTTAAGCGACAAGGAGTCCTGATTTTGACCAACTATACACATTTATCAGTTCTCTCAAAGGATGTTGTTCACATGCAAGATGGAAGTACCAAATTCATTCCTTCATTACCTGTGAATGAACTTTGAACTATTAAACCAAAATAATCACCAGCATTTTGAAATAGATTCAAGTACCAAACTTGACCAAAATTCAATTTTAAAAAAAAAATAAAATAGAAACATACCTTAAATTGGATCCATCCATCCTGAAAATGAATTTTCCACAAAAATCACAAAATCATCAAATCTAATCATTATCACTATATTATTATATATCGACCAGCCTCACCCAGAAGTTATGGAAGTGCCCATCTTGATGTGGTTCTGGGTCATAGAATCTGCAATCCTCTGCGTATGAACGTTCAGGGAGGGGTTCACCCAACTCTGGGTCAAAGTGTTTCATCAGCTGTCGGGCATCATCGAGACTCTGTAGATGTAGATTGAAAAAAAAACTGAACTAATATTTGGAAAAATACTATGAGAGTGAGATGAAAAGGAAAGGGAAATGCAAGCTGTATCAAATATTGCATGAAATCTTGACAGATCACGTAAAATAAGATGTGCTCCCCAAACATCCTCCTCCTCCCTGCTTCCTCCCCCCCCCCCCCCCCTCTTAACCATCCATCAGCACAAGTTATTTGCTTGAAACCTCACTGGACATTTTACAAAGAATAACAAGGATGCTATGGGAAGGTAGTGTTACTTCCTCTCCCTCTTTACCCCCTCAATAAACACTACTTCCTGACCTCCCCCCACCCACCCCAGTCGCCCTCACCCCAAACAAAAGGGATACAATTTTTGTCAACCTTTCCCCCCACCCCCCCCTCCCAAATTGTCTTAACTATATGTATGCACAATACTATATTTACTTTTCTTATTCTTTTCTTTTCCTCAATAATAAATGTTCAATCTTATCTAATATTATATCAAACATGTTTTGTAGTTGTGGAAGAACAAATGTACAGACAAATAGAATGAACTAGTCTGTACATAAACTATATACAGTATTCCAAATTATATGAATATGGAGCAACACAGCAATTTCAGCCAGCAGATTTCAGCATAAGCACACAAAAACAAAACAGATACAGTACTAGTTTGTCTTGTGTGCTTATAATGTATAGAGCTCTACACATCAAATTAACTCCACATCAATACACCTTGTATCTCATGCACCAGAGAATTCAAACCACTTCAAGTCATGGCAGACTTTTTACAGAATTATTCACAAATATAAAATCAATTTTGCTGGTACCCCCATCAACCTAAGTTACAGAAGACTGCACACGTAAAATGTCTGCAAACAGGATGGCTTAAGCTTGTATGATGGCTGGAATAGTTTAGTGTTCAAATATTGCCTAGTGGTTGCCATGGCTCTGATGTTTCTCTTATAAAATAATATTGTTCCTGTGTTTGCAAAAACTGCTATTATATCTTTATACTTTTACAGCAATTTGTCAAATTTTGCGATACAACACCGGATAAATGATTCCCTGCCAGTACGTACAGTGCAGTATGAGTAGAATATCCATTGGTATGAGTACCAGCACAAGTATTTGAGTGGGAAGAGTGCAAGACACGAGGATGAGTACAGTATATGTTAATCTTGTACTCATGAGGATCTTGTACTATCCTCTATAAATAATAGATTTCTACAGCGCCCAAAGTACAAACGCATGACGTCGAGTACATGCAACTGTACTACAAGACCAGTACAAGTACAACAAATCAAGTTATGAGTCTGCCATCCCTCCAGTCAATAACAGTATGTTTCATGGGTCTGGCTGAATCATTCTCTCCAGTCACTGCACTAAGTCAATGATAGCTCAGGCTAGCATTTTGTTCTTTCATGGGTCTCACTGAATCATTCTCTCCAGTCAATGCACTATATTAATGAAAGCCTGTGCAAACATTTCTTTCAAGTCACTTGTCTCTTAAAACTTACCAGCTCGAGCAATGATTCTTGACAACAAAACTATTTTTAGAAAATTACAGAAAGGTGGGGGGGGGGGGAAGGGGAGGGGAGGGGTAATTGAAATTGAAAGGACAACAAATATTTATCTACAAATTTTTCATCACACTCTCTGTAAACTTTTTTCGAGGACATAGCAGCAGACTGGGAAGCTTGCCAGTGCTATGATTTCCAGTCTGTATTTATCCCTATTCACATCCTTGTGGACCTGGATTTTTTTTCTTCAATGATTGAATACTTTTTACTTTTTTTCCAGGAAGCATAATATTTCTATCTAGACACTTTTCAGATTAACCACACACACATATATATATATACAAAATCGTAGTATGTTGCACACAATTTTACTTCATTATTTGAAACAAACTAGACTTAGTGAAGTGATTAAAGGAAGCACAATTTTATGAATTTTAATATTCCAGTAGGATCAAAACATTTTAAATGAATTCCAAAAGCTGCTATAACGAATGGCCCGTTAAACGTTACCTGGAAGAGCATGTAGACTAAGGCAAGTTCGTAAACCACACTGAGACAGAGGACGAGCCTCCAGAAGGCAGGGTGAGGTCGGGTGAAGGGACCATCTTTGGCTTGTGTCATACCGAAAAGACAAAAGGCAACAATGCATGCTAGAATACCCCTAGTAAAGAAACAAACAGAGAAAACAAACATGAATCGGATACTGTTATATTAACAACATATGAATAAACTTTTCTCAAAGATCTGTGACTTAGCTTTGCTGTCAAAGTTAATGTTTATTTGCTACTTAAAGGAGATGGCAACATCCTAAGTCCTCAACCCCTTTGCCATTCACAGATCCCTAGGTACGATGGGGAATGATATTCCTAAACATGGGGAGTATCCCCACTGAACTCAGCCCTCAGCCTTCAGCCACCATGGTTGGAGCTAAGGTGAGAAACATTCTTTTCTCTTTGCCAAGACGGCACTCGCAGACGTTCTCCGACTGCCTTGACATTCGCATATACATTTAAAAGTCAGCAAAACTGGACAACCTCCAAGGCAGAGTTTGGTACCCCAAACGTCGACCAGACAACCATTACAAGTTTGCCCTGTTTATCATCGCACGGAATTGGTATCATGGTATGTACACAAATTTGAAACCAAACGTATTTTTTTCCCTGAGCACTGTCTGTGCTTCTGACAAGCCATGTGTACAGAAAGCCTCAAACTGTTTAATACCACTACACAAACTTGCAAGCCTTAACATGTAGTTTATGGCATTATTCCTGAGAACCTTACACAGAGCTGACATCTGATAACGGTTCTTTAAATTATGCATGGTTCTCGAACTCTGTTTATTTTTTGAGCAAGCAGCACTTTTTTATTCAGATATGTATTTTAACTAAAAATAATCTTTCAACTTATTTGGTTGGATAACTAATTGCAGACTACCATTAACCTTGGGGAGTTATCTACTCCCCCACATCAAAGCCAAATATATGTAAACAGAGTAAACATTAGCCAATGAGTAAACACTGCTATTTGTTTTTACTTAATTCCCAAATTACAGTACTTGGAAGGATAAAGGTCGGCATGGTGGTATATAGTTAAATGTACACTCGTATTAAGCTTTTAAAACTGCACTGAAGTACTTAGTTCCATGTGACTGGTCTTAGTTTTACAATTGCAGCATCATTCATAACTGATACGTTTTATCTGACTATGTGATGCAGGGTTTCCCCTGGGATTTTTCATGTGAGAGGCAGTAACTGGTTTGTGCAGCATTCCTTGGATGGGGGGGGGGGTCGGGGGATGAACTGGGAGGAATAGTCGTCTGGGAAATTTTGTTAAACATCCTAATGTCAATCATCCTAACAAAAAATTAGATAAAAATGCCATGTTACGTAGTCAGAAGAACTTATATTTGTTGCTACAATGTAGTGTAGTACTCTCTTAAAATTGCAGTTATTTTGCAGTTTCAAAGAAATTTGCAAATTTTGTAAAATTTACAATTTGCATTTGGCATGACATGTACTATGCGGAAATGTCTAAGTGACAAAACTTTTAATGCAAACAGGAATCATAAAGTATTCGGTTGCTAGATATTGAGATCTACCCCCCCCCCCCTTACCTTCCAAAGCCAATGCAACACTCTGTGGGTCAATAATGAGTGGGTCAATAAATCCCAGGGTCCATCGGGATATAATGAATTTCTATCTAACTTTAAGTCTGAAAACTTCCTTTTTGTCAACGCTTAGCTATGTTTGATTTACTCTATTTTCCTACTTTACATTTCATTCCGAGTTTGTACTGTATAGTTTAAAATCTTTCTCATTACCCGCGCTGGAGTTTCAAGTTGACAGATATGGTGTGTTATAAGTGGCCACTTTATTATCATTGCTCACAGCCTTGTACTCATACCAGGGGAAATTCTACTTCACGGAATAATTTATCTAGTATCGCATTGCAAAAATGCTATGCAAAATGGTCAATCTACTACAAAAGATGTTCAAAAGTTCAAAAGATGCATAGCAATTTTGTGTACATAGGAACCATAGTGTAAGTATAGGAATGAAAGCTCAGAGCCTTCAAACTGCTTCACAAAATTTGAAAACTTATTAAATTTACTCTCTGTAGTTCCACCCATACTCATCTTACTATACTGTTACAATAAGTCTGAAGAGAACATTCTGAATGCACATATTGAAACTAAATATTTATATTGATCACCAAGTTTTTACAAACTGCATGCAAACAAATAACATTTTTATGCTGTTTGGAGGTGTTTATGACATAAATTGGGGTGTGGTTGTGATATTAAAATGTCTTGAACGCAATAAAGCAAAACCCACTTAAAAGTTTATTTCAGTTAATTTTTGAACTGCACTGTATGTCCTTTTATGGGGAGATTCTAATGTCATTCACTATGTTATGCTAGTATAACACATACAGTTATCAACACTATGCAAGTCTTAAAATGGAGGCATTGCAATAGGTACAACACCTGAAGAGTTCTATGAAGAATGTTCAAGCCATGTGATGTCATGTGATTGACAGGTCTCTTCACCATATGATAAATGAGATAAGTCCTCCTGAGGTACAATACACGTTTATTTTCTGGAGTTCAGAATGGATGTTATTAAAACATGTAAATTGATATATCTGTTAGAAAGGTATTAAACGCAGTATATTGCCTGTAATGTTGTAGAATGCCAGTTTACTTAGGAGAATGGGAAGGCAAGTCGTGTGGGAAGCCTATGATAGGTTAAGGCAAAGGTTTTCTTGTTATCTAGGTCACTACATTAAATTTGTTAATTAACTCCGTAGAGTGACCAGGTTGTACACCGTATTAAGCTTTGCATAAAAATTGTCTCATTTAGTAAAGTCAAATTGTGAATATGATTAAACATCAGATGTTCAACTATTTTAGAAAAAAACATGGGAGCAGAGATACTGAGTAATAATTTCAATAAGCAGGTGGATGATCAATTTTTTTATAAACAGTTATAATTTCAGCAATTTTTAAACTCCTCTGGGAAGAATTCCTGTATTAAATGTTTTTAAGTAGTGTTCCATAGTATGTCAATGGCTTAGCGATAAATTTTGCAAAGATGTGTCTAACAATGCCAGGCTTAACAGCGTTGTAACCGGCTTCTTTATGAGGTCTGGCGAGTGAAGAGGGCAACTTTGATGAGCTCACCATCACTTATAGGAAAGAGGATCTCGAATAAGAGACCCCATTACAACGACTGCCAATGCAGGTAATCTTTTAAACTTTGATGTATCTTACTAACCTCTTGGTATTGTAATTAATGTCATTCTTTGGTTCTTCGATCAGAGCAACGTAGAGGAAAACAGCCAACATACAAATAAGGACAGTGACGGAATGAGTTCTCCTATAAGAAAAGATAAAAAGCAAAACTATAAAACTGTAGACAATTGAAACATTTACATATCTTGAGTTGACACAGGTCATGTAATAGCAGGATTTTCAGGCTTTTGTAGGATTAATAATCATTTACCTGTAGTATTTAGCAGCCTTTAAAGAGAAACTACAACAATCCTGTTGGTTATCGTTATTTTACGCATTAATTTTCATTTGTTACACAACAACTTTTTGTATACAAAAGTGGTGGCCCTCTCCTCCCCTTCCTATCCCCCTCACTCACTCCACCCAATCCACCACCACAAACCACCCCTCCCCCACATCTAATTGCTTATTATGCCAACGAAACTCATCGGAGTCATCGAATGGATCATTTGTTACACAAGAACATTTGGATACAAGTGGTAGCCCATTCCACCCCTTCCTATCCTCCTCGATCACTCACTCCACCCAATCTACCACCGCAAACCACCTCCTCCCCCCCCCTGCCCCCATCTTATTGCTTATTATGCCAATGAAACTCATCGAACGGATTTATACTTACATGCTGGGCGCTATCTTTATTTCCACTGCTTTAAAAATTATCAAATAGAGCCAGAATTTGGGTCCTTCTTAAAGTAGCTTTTATTTTTCCTACCTCTGCTACTAATTGAATTTGAAACATGATCAAGCAAACAGATGCCTTCCCATTCAGATGTCGAGTAAGGTCAGTAAAAGTGTAATCTAAATGTGGATTCAATGATAATCAAACTCTGGTTTTTAAGTTCACAACACTAGAAAAGGTCAGATTGTTCTACATAGTATATAGTACTATATATAATATACTGTACCTCACCTAGTTGAAAGCAAAACAAGATATGAAACAAAGCAATGGGATAATCATTATCTGATACTTGACGGACTTGAAAAATATTTTATCATCTCATCACAAGCCCAGTGGCCATTAAACAAATTATACATTACACTAATTACAAACCTGTATACAAGAGAGTTTTAATTAATCAGATAAAATAAGCATGAAAGCCTCAAATTTTAATAGGAAAGGGAAAATTGATCAATCAAAAGTAAGTTGCATACAGTGTTTTTGCAAACTATTAATTTTACAGAATTCAACAAAAGATTCGAATGGTAGTAGTATTAACTTTGAGGGTTCCATTACAATGTGACAACCCCACCTCTAGGCTCTACATAGACAATTACAACGAAACTTTTCTAAATAGCTGAATAGTGTGGAGCTACAGTATAACCAGTTCCATATATCTAGGGGTACGGGCGAGTGGGGATGCAAACTTTCTTTCAACCTTACAGAAATTATTCAATTTATTAAATATTAGCAGAATCTTGCATGTACTTTAGATCTAATTATTGACCTAATTTATAGCCTTTATATATCTCATAATGCCCCATTTCAAGTGTAAAACTCTTCTTTTTTCTGGAAAAGGAATCCAAGACCCTACTAAATGGGAATTTCTTTACATGTCGTCTGAACAGCGAGAATTTCACTGAAATTAATTTATAATGATAGCCTAGGTATGAATGAGTTATCTTCGTGTAGATAACCTGTTCGTAGCCACGGACAAGAATTTAGTATCTTAATTTGCAGTGTACATGTACATAGAAGAGAGCTCACCTTCCTTGGGAATTTTCAAATCCAAACTCAAAACCCACCTTTGCCGGCTGCATTTCTATGACACATAAATATATCTTTCATTTTATGGCTGTTTAAGTGTCACCATTTTACATAACTGAATTCCATTGCAATATTTGTGCAATATATTTGCTATGTGTTTTATGCTATTATTGATTCTGTATATTGTAAATTAGTTATATAGTTATTTTAGTAGTTTTTCACATATTTGATGTAGTTTTACACTGTATTTTTAACATTTCCTCAACTTTACACATTGTGTAATGTTATCTTTGTTAGGTGTATTGGTTTTGTATTTTTGTTTTACCACTTTTGTTTTTTATGTATAATGTTTTGTAAAGCGCTTTGAAGCCTTTGCATATTGCTATATAAGTTGCATATTATTATTATTATGAATGAGCCTTGGGCCTTCAACCATATACAATTTATATTAAAGTTAAAAGTTGAAATGAGATTTACCAAAAGAAACTCTGCGTTCCATCGTCGATGACCCTTGTCACTTTTACCGAGTGGGGTACTTCATCTCTTTGCCCATCCTCCTCACTCTCAGTCGAATCTTCCTCCTGCTCATACGCAGAGGGGGTCTGTAGGTCGCTAGTGTGGGCTGGCATTGCTGTCAAATATGACAAACATAACAAATAATAATGCAAAGTATGTATGTTCCCTGGCTTAAATGAAAAAACCATTGACCAAAGGTAAATTAGGATACTAACTTTGCCTTAACATTATTAATTCTGAAGAACAAATGTATTTATCCTCAAAAGAAAATGGTACCATGAAAAAAATACAAATACAAATAAATTATAATATTATATAATTATAGTTTTAAAATGTAAGAATAGAAATATGCCTATATTGTTGGAACTCCTCTTGCATTTATACAGGACTGAGTAAAGTTGGATCTGAATGAAGTTACAACCACCTCTAGAGACTATACTACATGAATAGAAAAAAAAAGATCAAATGTGATGTCTTGTATTAAGTTGAAGACTACCATATGGGAGAAAGCAAAATGGGTGTATTATTGAAATAATCCTTATACATGGTTACAAGTATACTGTACATGTCATCAATGATATTTAATTACTCTGGTGATACACTGATAATAACAGAGAAGCTACATCTAATGTACAAAGCATAATCATTACCTTGAATGACGATGTATCAAACCTATCACAAATTAAGTTAATTTAATAAGATCTAGGTCTAGTACAACATATACAATAGGATTAAGAAAGGAGAATGATACTGTAGTGCACAACACATGTTCCAACTAAAGTTTTATGAAAAATTGTATCAAGCAAGATGCAATGAAGATACACTAACCCCACATTAAGCTTTCATAGATCTTTTGGCGAATCTCCATAATACTAATGTTGCCGTACGCCTCCTTTTACATCAAAATCCTTCACTGGATGTCAATTCCAAACTTAGTCAAATGCAGTGTTGTAAACAAACTGGTCAAGTTCAGAAATAACTATTTGTACAGTTACTGTTAGGCTTGTGGTTAGGCGTAATACATACTAATTAAACCACATTTGACAAACGACTTCCTCCTATTGATGAGTTAAAGAGTTAGACCTCCTGCCAGTCTTGGTGTATTCCACTCAGGATGCATGCAACATTATTTTGGCATAGAGGCTAACGTACTTCAGTTTCCTGCTGTCACTGTCAGTGAGGCGGCCTATGCCTATCCCTAGCGAGTTATTGTATCCAGTCTAACCAGTGTATGATTTTATGATAAAGTGCTAATTGTGAGCTATCGTTAACAAAATCCAAGTTCAACACTCTGAATGGAAATCAGGTAGACTGAGTCACTGATGCGAGAACAAGTAGAAATTTGGTTTTTGTTTAGCGTATGTCTACTCCAATTATTAATAAGACGTTGTTATACTTTGTGTAACACTTGGTTAAGTTAGTGTTACACTAAAGTGACTTAGAACGCCCCTTGACGGCTTGAGTCTTATCGCATTTATCGGTAAAAATAACTTTTAGCCAACACGTGAGCTCTTCCTATTAAGCTCACTTAACCATCTAAAGGTAACATTTATACAGAGCATGCAAGGTTACCATACATAACAAAGGAAATACGTTAAAATTCTGACATACCTTGTTACACGTACTAGCTCCGTTCAAGTTTACCCAGAACAAACATGTGAACGTAGAGTTCCGCTAAAAGCGCTTGCACGATTTTATTTTATGTATAACTATTGTGGCAAAGATATACGGGACGACCACAATACAGTGTTCACCCTATTAACAATGCGAAAAAAATATTTCAACCCAAGCAAAACAGCTGATTGTTACCGGTCAAAGGTCATATTACGTGGGCGTCTTGAAACATTTGTGGAAACTTTTTGGCAAAAAGTTGGGGGTACAGGGTACTTGTGTCTATGTTTTAAGATGGAGGCAATCTTTCCATTGTTTAAACGTACAGTCAGTGAAACACGCATTCTAATTTCATTTGAGAATGGATATGTCATGAAATTCTTGTAATCGACTGAACAATGTTACCGGTGAAATTAACAACCACTTTGTCGTGCAATGAACTCTGGCTGTTATATATCTTTCAAAAATGTTGGGGTGCAATATATACGTACAATAGGATCCTGCATATATCCCACGTTCTAGATGTCCATGGAAAGTGCATGGATTTTTCCGCAGACTTTAAGCGTTATTTCACCACGCAGTAGCAATCTAAATTCCACGTCAATGGCTGAAAGAAATTCCCAACTTCCAAGTTCTACATACTTTGTTACTCTCAGAGGAAACTAGGTTTCACAACAGGGATAAATTTACACTGACGATATATCTGAAACCTGAAGTTTCCCTTGCGTAGCGATAAAGCTGTATTCAAGACATATGAGATGTATACCCTTCACAGGCCCGTAGCCTGGCCGGGACACAGTGACGGGGACTTAGCACTGTCAAGTGCGGAAACTAGTGCCCCCCCCCCCTCGGCCCATCTATGTAAACTAAACTTCATGTGTTACTAAGTACACTAGTTACCGGACACTAGTAATGCGCCCCACCTGTATTGTCGATTCCCCTCCTATTCATTTTCAACTCCAACTCGTAATTCCTAGCAACGGGATTAACCCTTCAACACACTTCTGTTGAAGATGACCACGCGAACAACATGACCTGAAGATTCACCATAGACTGGCGGAGCAAAGTTGTGTACATACCAGGGAGTTGATAAAACAACTCCTGGTACAGACAGTGGTATCGTTGCACACGTGTCGATGTCACACTATGGGAAATTGTCAAAACCCGGCATTGCAGTTATAGCCTATAGTTGTACTACAGTTTGATTCCCGACTATGTTTGTAAAAGCGCATAGAACTTGTGGATTATGCGCTATATAAATAACGGCGTAATAATATGTTTTCCAACGACGAAGCGTGACATTACAGCTATGTATGTCGTTTGTGGGGTGACGTCTTACTTTTAACGGTACTAAGCAGGCTTGCCTGTAAAGGTCCCGAGGGGTCAGGGATACTGGCCCCGGCCCGGGGTCAAGCAAGGGGGCCCTGTGACGTAACTGTCTCAACCGCCCGGTCTGGCTCTTTGCTATTGCAAACGGTTACACAGATTAATGTATATCATGGAGCAGCCAACGGAGAGAAGGGGTGGAGGGGTGGAGGGCGATCATGCCCTTGGGTTATAGAGTAATTTTAAGCAGAGTATGTTACAAGTATCATAATGAAAATCAATTACTGAACTTCGCTGCCAATGAGATGGTTTTGGCACCGCATTCTATGTTTGGAATAAAGATTTCTGGTCACAACACGGAAAATGAGAAGTTAAATTTGATCAATAGTATGATCGGGTAGTCGAAAATCCCTGGTATGACCAGACGCGTAGCCAGGAATTTGCCAAGGGAGGGGCGAACCTGTAGGCAAACTATCAGAGCCGTAGATTCTGCATTGAAAACTATCTAAGCGTAGCGCCACCATAGGTTGGCGCTACGCGTACAAGAAAATTTTGGCTGAAAATGCCTCCCAGGGCTTGTAAGTTGCATCTAAGCTTGAAATTACTAGCGATATCATAAAAACATCCAACAATATATGCTCAAGGGGGGTGGGGCGGTCGCCCCTTCGCCCCCTGGCTACGCGCCTGGGTTTGACCATTGAAACTATAACAAATACGAAAATACTTTATTCCACAAGAGACGTAAGTCAGTGAATTGCAAATAATTGATGGCGCTCGTTAAGATTATATT
>KN882543.1:16595-40812 GCA_000934455.1 Apostichopus parvimensis
TTTTTTTTTTCTATACAAAATAGATGTTTGATACCATATGAGGAGGCGCGGATCCAGTAAGAGATGGGGTATGGGGATGGTGTGCACCACCTTCTTACACCCCCCCCCCTCCCACACACAAATGTACACACGCACGCGCACACACACAAATTAATGATAAGATAACTAGCATAGACTTGCCTTTTTACATAATTGTAGATCTAAATTTTAAAGCCTAAGTATGCCTCAGAATGCACCATTTCAAGTCTGAAATTTTAGTTTCTTTTACCCCCATACATGGGAGTCGGCTTCAACGACCCCCAGGGCCGCACACCCTCCAATTAAATATGCTGGATCCGCACCTGATCAATTAAGTGAGCACGTGATTAACGCACTTGATTCGATTCTCAATATATCGTCGCCCAGACATGTTTGATATAAGTATCAATCAATCAATATTGAAGAAGTAATAAAAAAATGTATTGACCTCAGTGCTGATTGAAATTGAAACTTGATCAGTCGACAGGTCACGATAATTAACTAGATTGTTATGATCTTTTAGTATCGATAAGCACCCTGCTATAAATTTATCAAAATCAGATTTAAAGAAATGCTGCCTTAAAATATGGAGCTATAAATTGCAAAGAAGTTATTACTGCACGGATAACATCTTTTCAGAAATCCGCTGCTCCATTATTAGTATTAGATATGATCTATTGTAACTCACCACCACCCATGCATGCGTAAATATAATGAATATACACATCACAGGCTTGTGGTTTATGGAACGCGAAAAGGGAAAACTTATTTCGTTACTAAGTTTAACATAAGTTTAGACAACGACGTAAGTTTAGACAACGACGTAAGTTTAGACAACGGAAGTTTAGACATAAACGTGAGTTTGAGCAACAGCGTGCATACGCATAAATTAACAGCAACTTTTGTTAAGACAACAACAAACTTAGCTAGACAACGAAATAAGTTTGCCCTTTTCGCGTTCCATATTGGTTAGCTTAGACACGGGGACCCTGGTAAACTGCAATGGTGCAATGGCGCGTAGTCTTCATCCCAGGAGCAATGATCGACCTCCGCCTTCCGTGTACGAAATTCATGGCAGGCCTGCACCACGGGAGGAAGATGAGGTATGCGGATGTTTCCTAATAATTTCACGGCAATGATACTCACACCGGCGTGTTATCGCTAGAACATGAACATTGGTCTTACTCCAATTCCGCATCCCACCCCACCTCAATACCCGACCTGCATCAGGTAGAATTCCAGCAAGTGGGTTATAGGCTTACTACATAATACCCACTTGCTACTCGCCCACCAGGTAGAGGCGAATCGATTAAATTTGAGGCCCAGGTATACCAAGAATCAGAATGATGCCCCCTAAAATGAGCGAAGCGAGTAATTGCAAGGATACACTAGCGCAATAAGTTTTACGGTTCCCATATCTTCTTGATGATATTGAACCTGTCACTTTTGAACGTAATGGACTGTGTGCACTTTTTTTAGGGCCCATTGGGGCGGTGGGGGGGGGGGCTGTGGTTCGCCCCTCTCAATCCGACCTCCTTGGTGGTGTAACGCCGCTGCTATCAAAATAATGAGTGCCATGTGTACCTCTTGATAATGACCAGAAATGAACTACTCAACTTAGGTTTTAAATGACGTGCCATTGGTAACTAACTGTAAACTAAACCATGCAACTAGTACATATTTTCAGTTCCACGTGTACTATTATGGCCTTTATGCCATCCTGCATATGCCTACGTAATTGCTTCATACGATAATATCGCTATATAGGAAATAATCCAGACCTATCGTCGTCCTGTTTTCATTGCGACAATACCACACAATCGATGACGTGAAAACTTCCAGCGTGTTCGTTGTATCATCTGAGGTCAAAGGGAAGCTATTCCATCTCTGCAGAGGTTTTCACTTTCAGTGCAACGTATTGTGTATGTGGCCGTAACGCTATAGAATGTTAGGCTCCATACCAAAATATGTACACATGTAATAGCTATCTTTACTGGCCATTGTGTGGTGTGCCATTTATTTATCTTTGTATATCGAGGGTATCTGTACAATTTCATACAGGGGTAGAGGCTGGGGTAATAGGGAAAAGCAGGGGGAAGGGAATGGTTATTCACCTATTACTGAGTCGTAAAGCTGAAACGTGACACACGGGGAAGGGTGTAATATGGTGAGGGGGTTAGAGTGGTGTCCACGTTCCAGTTTGAAACAAAACTGTGAAGAGTAAGCACAGATGAAAATAATTTTTTAAAAGTCGAAAAATGATATTTAACATTCTTTACTACATATTACGCCTTAATTTAACACCTCTCCTAATTGAAATTGTTAACTATATAGCTGTGGTTCAATAGGATCCATCATCCTAAATCGTATATGCAAATGAGGTGTATACCTGGTTATGAATGTATGCAAATGCGAAGAATATTGTGTGCAATGTTTGTATTAAAAAATTGAAAGAGGAAAGAAACACGACGAAACAAACAAACAAACGAACATAGAAGCATAAATTATTCATCTATTCTAAACCGAACCCTTCGAAGCGTCGCCCAAATTATCAGTGAAACCCTTCAGTAGTTTACTGCTATACTGCGTACTAACTAGTGGACTATCTTTGTAATATCACTTTGTTTGAATAATAGATTTAGCTAGTGAGAGAATGCTCCTTTAAATCGCCAGATATATCGCTAATGTATATATATTTATGTGTAGGCCTATATACTAGATTGAAGTATGGTACGTGGTATTTGCATTATACACTCAGGCTACATCCTTGGATACATACGGTGACGTGTCCCATCTGTTACCGCGCGATGCAAAAATAACTGCCCCGGGGAGTCTGCTCTCAAAGGGTCATTCGTATGTCATTTTCGGTATAGCTAAAGCAAGTAGGATTATTATTATTATTATTATTATTTTTTCATAACAGGTATATTATGTCAGGGATACGTGGATATTTGAACGTCTCCTAACCGCCGGCAAGAGTTGGTCATTAGAAGTATGTTAAAAACAGCTGTATAACTATGAACTGTGTGTATTGTTTTGCAGAATGTGAGGGCGTAAACAAGATAAACATTGCCATGTTGTACCGATCGACTGTATTACAAGAAAGGAACATTGAACTTAACGTCAGGGCGTCCAGAGAAGGAATATCACCGTGACGTCATACCCGGGTTGGCAGACGTACCTTACGAGAGGGAGATGTAGTAGTAGTGGGTGAGGATATCTACAACCCCAACGGTGAGGGTGGGGGGTTGTCAATATGAACTTGGTTAGCCCATGAAGAGATAGATGGAATAATGTGTTTCTTCATAATATTTTCATAACATATATAAGGTAAAGTGAAGACTTCAAACTGAAGGGCGACCAAAACAAAAATAAAAAAGTACAAGGTAGGCTTATATTCCATTAAGAAGAGACAGATAAAATACACCTGTACTTGTAATTAACGAACGGGGACATTTTAAATTCCACAAAACTTGAAATGAGGCACGTATTAATATATCCACCTCCCCACTATGAAGATCAGCAATGATAATGATACAAAAAACTAGAAAAAAAACGCGTAAATTATAATACGAGCAAGTGAGTTGTTACATATTGTTTTTACCTCGCTAGTTCTTTAGAAGTACTCGGAAATCGGTGTTATATTCCTGATATCGACTGCGCCTGTGGGAAAGTGACCCCTCCCCAACCACCCACACCTCTACCTTTGTCCCGCCCGTAGAATCATTCCCCGAACTTGATATAGTACATTTGGTTGATGAATCAAAATTCTTCCTGTAACATTTGTTCATCCCTGGACATGTCAGGGTAATTCTTCCATTGTTCATCGTTTAGCATTTCTTATGCATTGTACAGGACAGGACCTAACCTGGACTGCGGAAATGACACATTATTGCTAGCTCTAAAAAATTTGTCGCGAATAATTGAACATGATGTTGCGACCAGACGTAATTGGCTACAGTTCTACGTCTCAAGTAGAAAAGGGTACAGTGAGGGGCAGGGTGAGGGGTACCCAGTGATCAAACAGTTATGTTAGTGGATAAGTCATTAACATAGGTGTAGAAACATTTTCTTGAAAGTAACGTAATTTTAAGCCGCCTAACTAGCTTTATATCTTAATATATCACGCCATAAAAAGTATTAGCCTGACGGAACCACCCGATCCATGGTCAAACTCTTTGAAACTTTCTAGTATTACCAAATTAGTGTGCTACCTAATTATAGAAACATTTCCTTGCTTTCAGTTGCTAAGTTGCAATGTAAGCGAAAACGTGGCGTGTTTTGGTAAATGAAGGGTGTTTATAAAGCTTTAACCAATCAGCTTTCATAATACAAAAATATATCAATACGGAAAGAATTTATGTATAACAAAAGTTGATTGGTTATAATAGGCGAGCCTCCAAAATAACGCTGTCTGATTGGACAATACGTGGTATGACCCAACAGGTCAACTTCTAAAACACTGTCCACGTTTACACTTCTATTCGTTTACGATCATTGATCACCGGTACAGCACTACATATAAGACCGACGAGCGACGAATCGTTCGTTAGTACCAAAGTGTGAAAGAAATTTGACGTCGAAGAAAGCATCAACATCTTGCAACAGGTTTACAGGGTATATATATCTCGCTTGAAAGTTGAAGTTTAATATTGGTGTGGATTTTTCTAAAAGATTCATCGAATAGCGTTACACAACGTTATATACAAAGATGCAGTACTTATCACAGTGTACGGTGCTGGCACTAGCTCTGTTTCTTGCCACATCAAGACTTGTGTCTGCCAAACCTGCAGAAAGTGACAGAGTTAGAAAAGATCCCAAATTAAGTGGCCAAGAACATTACGAAGGAGATGGTCACCAGCATAATGCAGACTATGACCACGATGCGTTTTTAGGGGATGAAGATGCGAAAACGTTTGAATCTTTGACACCGGAGGAGAGCAGAGACAGGCTTGGGTAAGTTGGGTGGAGCATCTCTAAACAATTTGTACCACGCTATGCACAGCCAGTTGGGACAATTTTGTAATGCTAATACCACTCTAGTTTCTTACTAGTTACACACGAATTTCGTGTATTGTTTTCAAAGCTATCTTTCTGGAAGTTGGGAATAGGATATCCATACAAATACAGTCAGAAGGGTGTACAGCCCACAGCAAGTGTTTTGAAGCCTGACGCTTATAAAAAAAATGTCCCAATTAACTGAGAGACTACGTACAACACTCACTGAAACTATGCTAGGTAGAAATGTGGAACAGTCATCAATTCATGGGAATACATGGACCCAAAATGGCAAAAGCTGTGTGCATACATGCACAAAGTGTCATAAATAGTCTTCACTGTTAATTTTTTCATCTAGTCATGAATTAGGAAGGCTGTTCCTTTCATGTATTTTACTACAAATACTTCGTGAAAAATGCAATATGTCAGATAGTAATCGTATTGTAAAACAATAATTTTATCATGGCAAGTTTGCCTCCTAGTATTTTTTCCTGCATTGGGAGAGTTGAGTTTCATGACTTCTGTGTCACGTAATTGGTTCTTTTCACATTACTGATGAAGATTCTTCACCGTTTGACGTGGCAGGGCCTACTTGTTAAAATCTTGCTTATATATCCCAATTTCTGGTGTTTCCTTTGCAGTAAAATCGTTGATAGAATCGACAGTGACAGGGATGGATATGTTACGATGGAAGAGTTAAAGAAACATATTGAACATCAACAGGTAAGTTTAGCAAGTCTCGCTTCTGTTAATTCCTTGGGTGATGCAATACCTTTGTCAATTTCAACCAATCTTTGTATTCAGTATTAGAGATTTCAGCAATTAGCCTGAGATTCCCTTTAAGGTCATTCAGTAGCCATCAATATGCTAGAACAGTCCAGTTAATGGTCACTTCAGCAAGTATTTAACTTCCTTGCTCAGAGCATTTGTTGCCCACTTAGTCATTTTATTTGACTAATTCAACCCTCTTCCATGTCTGTGAATAATTTGGAGAGTCAGAACCCGGGACATGACACTACAGTATACAAAAATTGTCCCAACTAGGTGGCATTGTCACTAAAATTATACATCAAATCACAACTGCATTGTTGCCATTAGTTGAAAATGAAAATTTCCCCCTCAAAGTCACTGCCTTATCTGGTGAACTCAGCTGGTAACTTAGCCTAGTCAGATATGTACAAGATGATGACTTCCAGTTCAGAGGATGTTTGTACGATTAATTATGGAAAATTTTTATTTTCCTGAAAATTATGAAACTATGTACCTCAGTATTATATCTTCTGTGAATTTATTTCATCTATTGAATACTGTATTGGTATGTGCCAATAGTGCTGTATCAATTTCTTTTGCTTCCATTCATTCAAACTTACCCATTCACCTGCTTTTTTCTTTCCATCTTCGTTTGTAGAAACGTTACATATTTGAGGATGTTGATAGGCAATGGAAGGCTCACAACCAAGATGCCGATGAGAAACTTACATGGAATGAATATAATGAAACCACATACAGTAGTCTATCTGGTATGTATTTAAGGATACCTTACCACAAAGTGACTCATTTTAGCCTAGACATCTGGTATCCTATTCGTTTCCCCTCATGTCAAAGGTTATGAGTGCCAAAACTGAAACTTCTAAACATTAAAAAAAATCTTTCCATGTGTGGTGACCAATGCTATGAGCATTCCTCAAATGGTGTGGCCTAACATTGCTTTACTTTTTTTTTTGTTCGCACATCATACTCCTGCATATATGCTAATGCATGTTTCAGCATTCATGACCTTTGACCTTCCTTGAGATACTCCCTGTTATCTACATTCAGCATTTATCAAACGTGGCTCATTCCGCCAGTGTTTGGAAAATTCGAGACTATAATAGGGATGGAAAGGTTACCGTTGGGGAATATATTTACATGGCGTATGGAGTACTAATAACTACACCAAAGTGGGGTGAGTGCCTGTCATAACTGTGTAACGATTGTAAAACAGAGAAACCGTCCATTCCTTGATGGAACGTGAATCCCTTGGGTGTGTAGGATTTCAATCTTGGGGTAACTTCAAAGCAAACTTGGGTCTCTTATCCAGATCTGAAGCAAGCAAAGATCGAAAACCAAAGTCATGACTGTATAGTCTCATGATGTTTATTTATCCTGTATCACTTAATATTCACATTTATCGTGCCTCCACGAGCCCTCTGCTCAGCCCCACCCCCTCCCTTCTCCTCTTGGTTGCAGTTTCTGAAAGTTTTGTCAGTTGTCTCCTGTTCATGGAACTCTATCAACATAACAGGAGTATAAGCAGTTGACATCAATGACATAATTACTTTAATTTCATAAGTAAAGTAGGATGTAACAGGTCAGTGAAAGAAAGATAAAGGTGGAAATGCGATGGTAGGGAATGGAGAGGGATGATGTGAGGGGGAGGAGGGGGGGGATGGTTGGGAGTTGGTGATGTGGCATATTGTTTATATTGAAGTGAAAGAGAATTTTGTCATATCAGCTTGTTCACTAAATGGGTGAAGGGAGGAAATATCCTTAACTTGTGGTCTACTGTAGTGTAGGATGGGGCTGGAGGAGGGGTGGGGGTATTAGTATTCTCAGCTGTTTTTTTGTTGCTTGGTAGGTGGGTTGGGGGTGATAAACCCCCCCCCCCCCTTAGAGCTCACAGTTTCTATTGTCATTGTCACAGAACGATTTGCCTTAGTTACAAGCCCAATTTCTCGTTTTCTATATTTTTTAGAGGCAGAACTAGTGCGATTAGAGGAAAACGAGAGATTGGACTTCCGCAAAATGATCCGCAGAGACAAGAAGAGGTGGTTCCATGCAGACCAGGATCGCGACGGGGATCTAACCATAGAAGAATTCACCAGTTTCCTGCATCCCGAGGAGTCACCCCATATGAGGAACATCGTCATTGAAGAGACACTGGAGGACATCGACATAGACGGAGATGGTTTTCTTTCACTGGAAGAGTACATAGGTAAGCTACCAGCACCTATGAATTATGTGAAATATTGAAGCCTCAAATTTGCACTGGGGCCTTACTCCTTCATATTCTGAAAGCCATCTTGTAATATTCATGCATTGTTGGATAAACTACAATTTATCAGTAGAGGCCTATGTAGTTACTATCTATATGGCTAAGTAGAGTTACAAATCATGTGGAACAGTCCAGAATACTATGGAACCTAGAAGTAGTTACAACCAATTAGGAGCTTGTACTAAGTAGAGTTAAAAATCACATTAGAGCAGTACAGAAAAATTTGTGCCCCACAATTTGAAGGTAATGTTTTGTTAGATATATTTGCGACCTGTTGAAGTTTTGTTTAAGTCTGTTATTCCTGGGACAACTTTAATTGACTTAAGGAATGTTTATTAACCTTGTCTTTCATTAAAATACTAGTTTAGTACCAGAATGTAGCAAACTTTTTTTAACTCTCTGAACTAAAGCATCACTGCACTACAGATTACCTGATAACAATGGCAATCGAAAAAAAAATTGGCATGTAGTCTTAAAGTGGAAAATAGATTACCTGGAAAAAAGAAGGCAGCCATTTGCATACTTTACATCTCTCAAGTTCCATTTCTTTAGTGAAAAACGTTGTTTTATGAAAACAAGAATGTATTTGGATGCCAGAATGCCATGGCTAACATTCTGTACCACGTAGTCTCAGAGTCTGACGACATGGTGACCTCTTTTCTAGTCCCTTTTTGCTGCTCGGTGGAGCTATAAAGTTGATTATTTCCATCTGCACCAGGTGACATGTTCAAACCCGAGACGGAAGGTGAGGACGAACCGTCGTGGGTCTCCCAAGAACGAGAACAGTTTGGTCTTTACCGGGACAGGGACGGCGATGGGAAGATGAACTCTCAGGAGATCGGCGAGTGGATCTTACCGACGGAGTACGACCACGCCGAAGCAGAAGCTAAGCACCTCATGTACGAGACGGACGTTAACAAGGTGAGGATGGTGGGGCTATGTGCCATGGGCTTACTCTGTGGAGATGATGCCCAAATTGACAATGTCAGGCCTAGAATTTCACAATTTTGGCCACTTGCTAAAAAAAATTGCAAGTGCTTAAAAAGGCTACTGGCTTAAAATTAAATACCTACTGGCATTTTCTTGAATCACAGCACACACCAGGTACTGTAGAAGCTTATGGGAACAGCTCAATAATATTTGTTGTTAAATAAACATTAATGCAGGGCTTTTGTAAGGGACAGAACACATGCCTGTTTGTTATCAGCCTTATCATGTCTTCAAATTCTTGATATCTACTGGCAGTACCTTTTTCTGTACTGGCAAATGGGGAAGATCCACTGGCATTTAGCCACTTAGTAGCTTGACTGTTTGTGGCCTGAAATTCTTGAAGAGTTGGGGGTGAGGGGGGGGGGGAGGAGGAGGACGAGACAATCGCCCTTTGTAAGAAATCCCAAGGAGCAAATTATCACAGGGTTACATTTTAAAAAGGATGACAGACTTGACAAATGTTTTTCTCATTCAAACTCATATTCATTTCTTGAAATATTTATTTCTGAAATATTAATTTCTGAGTAATATTTTCTATTAACATTTCTTTCCCTCAGGATGACAAACTGACAAAGCGAGAGATCTTGGATCAGTATGACCTGTTTGTCGGCAGCCAAGCTACAGACTTTGGTGAAGCTCTCACCAGACACGATGAATTCTGAAAAGGGAGAAAGAAAGCAGAAGAAAAAACAACCTCTTCTCTTGTTTTTGGAAAGGTGTTCCAAATAGGTGCCTGAGGGTTACGAGTCATGTGTCGTCCTAGGAAATGAAGTTGTATGCCCTCTAAGATCACACCTTGAATATTAATTAATTTAGCAACTTTTCCACATATGCTCTTCCAAAGAAACCTTGGAACAAGTCCTAATTTTTACATTTGTCTGCCAAAACTGTTGCTCAATTAAGACAAAACCCTTTAGTATATTATATTTGCCAAATGGTCGGGCCGGCAATGCATCGTCCAGCTATGACTCACTAGACCCAGGTTAATGTTTGAATTGTCCATGATGGTAGCAGATAGATAATGGGGAGGGGGTGGGGGGGGAGTGTGACTGGACATCATGATTCGATTGGTATTGTGTCGCAATTCATCACAAAGTTTAACTGGATTGCCTAGCAGCTGTCAGTTTCGGGTAGAAGCATTTTCTTGAAGTGACTTAGGCTGCTGCTGCATGTGCTGTCATTAGTGATTGGGCATACTACAGCAGTCGTATATAACCATGAGTTTTAAATGTAAATAAACCATTGACTATTTACACTGAATCAGGTTAATACCAATGTGCTGAGTTTGGTCCGCTTTACCTTTCATGTTTTGACCCCACGCGGATGTCATCTACTACAACTTTTCGATATTAGGTTCACCCCGTACAGCCTTTCGGTAAAATATCACTCTTCTAAAAACTTGGCAAATAAATATAGCACAGAGATAAAAACGATCCAATCTTATCCATGTGGGACTTGTAGTTGTCTTAGTTATGTAAATGGACAGCTTTTGTGGTGATGACTCTTAGCCCTTGGTAGTGAAAGCAATTAATTGCCCTAAGGCCGGGGGGGGGGGGGGGTAGTGGCTGAAAATCCAACTGGCTGGATGGGTTTTGGAGACAGAAAATTCGGTGTTCTTTACATCTTGCAGTGTACTTATCTGATAAATCACTGATCTTGTAGGGAAGAAAAGTGTTACCAATCTTTTGCAGTAGACTCAAGTTGATCGTAGTTTGCTTACATGGAGGGGATGCCACTAGTTTGTAGGTTAAAAACTGGTGAGTTGCTTCATCATGAAAGCAAATTGAGAGATTTAGATGAAATTATCTTTCAAATAGAACAGCTTCCTTTTAGCTTTAGAAATTTCTGACATGATTCAGGTAAATTAAGCTGAAATGCATTAATCCGAGCTGGAGATATTTTTGACTGGACACATTTGCTTCTTTCTAAGTTTTATTTTTCCAGGTTTTGTTTTCGTTATGTAAAATGCTACGTAGTATTTTGTCAAAAAATTAGAAGCATGTATAGTAGTTAATTAATTTATATTTTTCTCCACAATTTCAGACTTGTTATACAACAAAGATGAAAATATTCTTGAAATATATGCGTTCCAGTTTGAATCGGTTATATCTCGGTAGTTTAAACATATCTCGATTTGAAAATGGGTTGACCTATGTAACATGCCTTGAAACCGTCCTAACCATTCATAAATATTCAAGCAGCTATATCAGATTGATTCTGCAGCAAAATATTTCAAATGAAGTAGACTTGAGGAAATGAAATGGAGCCATAAGAATACCACTACACTTATATAGTGTTTGTACTCTTTATTTAAAAAATTCTCTTTCCTGTTTTTGGTTCATCTCCATAGCAACAGGAGTTTTTAATAACCACTTTGTGCTAAATTTGATCAATGACTTTCTCCATTCAGCCCCATTCCTCTTCCATACCCTGAACATTTTCTTTGGCAGCTGTTTCCACGGAGACCACCTACTCTTGCCGTTGCAACTCAAATCTGGACATCCAAATTTTACATTATGCAAATTTTCGTTTTTACTACTGTTTTTTTTTCTTTTTCTTTTGGCTAAGGAGAAAATGTATCCTAGCATTTAGCATTTTGTATACCTGATTTTTAGTTAGATGATGATTCACAGAGGTTTTACGTGTATCATGGAGTGTACTATTTTCGTAATTGACTGGAAACATGGAGTAAATAATGTTCAAAGCTTTGATCAGAACGAAAGAGTAGATTATTTTTGTTAGTGTTAAATATTGAACAATCTGTATATTTCATCCCCATCTGTTTCTCGTTTTTTTTTTTGCTCCATGTGAGTGTGTGCTATATTCAAAGTTAATAGATAAACAAAGAAAGTAAACAAACTTGTAGTGCTTGTCATTTGTTGCGAAAGTCTGACCGATTGAAAATTGTGTGATTTATTTCGACGAGAATGTTCAACATTCAACAAAAGACAGGTTAAACGGTAACCCCCCCCCTCCCTCACCTTATTGTTATCAAGCCTGATCCCGCAATATCCATAACACAACTGTAACAGCATACACATTCTTCACCATACTTGTGGAGTGTTAGCTCAGTGGTCAACGCCGGTGCCTTCCAATCATAAGTTCCCCGGTTCGAGTCACTCCAAGATTAATGTATGTAGTCCAGTTACAGTTGTTGACAATTGACAATTCATTATCATGGACGTTAAATATGAGACTGACTTCGGTCAGCTTGCGGCTTTGATAAGCCAATGAGGCTTCTTCGCGAGTTCCTGCTTGCAGGAGGATCTAAATTACACATACATACTTGAGTTCAGGGTTTGACAAGAGCATATGGATGGCCAGTAATGGGTAGATTTACAACTGGTTTAAAAATGGACTTTCAAGGTAGTTTGACAAAGTTTTCATAACTACATGAGAATAATATCTACAGGGTGATGACACCATGTAACTACTATTTGCTTCCCTATGCAGACCTTCCAAACATTTGATTACCTTAATATGGATGGTTGGTATTAATCTGCATATAGAGTAAACAGAACCAAGTAAAGTAAACGAAAAAATACTTTTGTGGGGTGCATACCACTTTATTAAATTTCATATGATGATAACAGCTGATGGCAAAAAATATACAAGTTTTACTTGTAGCAGCATGACTAGTAGAGGAAAAAGATTCCAAAGTATAAAACTAGATCACTCATTAATGCCCAATGGCTCATAAGAAACTTCCTCATCACTCTCTCACACCCCTTCCTTAAAACTCCCCATCCACTAGTACATACACAAAATGCAACCTTAACTTTAAATAAAGATTAAAAGAAACCGGATTACAATTTTATACCCTGAGAGCAAATGAAGGATGGTGATATATTAGGAACCTTTCAAAATTGGTAAGTGGGCACTATCGGGCTATTGTTTCATATTAGCTTCTGAAACCAGCAAGTTCTGATGTGATAATTCCGTTATCGCACACTTTGTTAGCTTGCCTGTTTCACCATCAATTGGAGAAGTCAAGGGGAAAAATAAGTAAGAAACTTAATTCATGCTTCTGTGAATGCCACTCACATTGTTCATATTAATGAACTTAAACAATCAACAATGGGAATCCACATATCAACTATGAACTTCCAAAATGTAACTTTTTAAGTTATCATTTTTACAAGGTTTCATACTTTGACCTCTGTTGACCTCTATCAATTTCAATAGGGTTCTTGTGCTCACCAAGCAAGATCGACGAAGCAAGTATGAAGTTCAATCAAGATGTAATTTTTGACTTATCGTATTTACAAGGTTTTTAGACTTTTGACCTTCACAGAAAACTGAATATGGTTCTTGTACAGACAGGACAGATCTAGATACCAAGCATGAATTTAACCCACCATGAACATTTTGTGTTACCATTTCTTACTAGCAGGTGTCACATACACACACACACGCACTGCTTTCACCATCTCATAAATTCCTTTCGCTTTCGGCAAGGAATACAAAATTTTATGATAAAAATTACATTTCAAAGTGTGCATAAAATGATAATGCAATGCCACAAATATATTTTGGGTCCTAACAAAGATGCTTGTTTTTTAAAATTTATATCCCAAATAATCTTTAAACAAACTTGATAAAGACATCTCTCTTTTAGTTATTTATGTCCATGTGCACAGTTCAAGTGGAACTAAATAATAATTATTGCAATAGATAGAAAGACAATGTTTAAATTGACTTGAAACAACTTAGACTCTATTGTCTCAAATTATTAAATGAATTTCCTTAATTTTCCTCTTAGATATATTTTCTATGCCAATTGATTTTGTTGAACTTAACTTAATATTTTTTAAATTATAATTGCACATCTGTGTTTACTTCAACATGAGCTTTTCCACCTCCCACACTTCAGTCCCACTTTCTTGGTTGGTAAATAGTCTCTTTTAAATTTGCATAATTTTACTGATTCTGCTAAAATTAGCAGCAGTCGCAACAAGTTCTTGTGGTTCACCACAACTGACCTATGAAACCTATCAGTTATATATTGCTGATCATTTTGCTATACTTTTGTTTCATTTTGCAGATACAGTCTAACTACAAAATCCCATTATTGCAATTTGAAAAACGATTCAATTTCATTTGTATGAATTATTTATTCATTCGAAAGAATTAATAATTCGTACAAGTCAATTACAAATATTTTTTGAATGTTTTGAATGACTTTACCGATCTCCATAATCATCAACATTTGGATCAATGCAACATATTCAATTTGGGATTCAACATACCTCATGATACTGGTTGCACCCTAACGTTTGTTTTGCAGTTGACTGACTTTGAGTTTTGGGGTACGACATAAAAATATTGAGCCTAGGCTACCATACCCTCCCATTTTTGTTTTCTTTTGCAGTTGACTGGCGTTGTTGATCCACTCAGCTGTCCATATTTTGAGCTTGGGTTTCAACGTACATAATGAGCCTACAGGTACCATCCGGTTCCCCCCTTCACCCCCCTTTTTTACGCAGTTGACTGACTCTGATGAGTTCAACATGTCCTTGTATGAAATCTACTGTTACCTCATGGTTTTTCTGCTATTATCTTTTTGCGGTGGACAGAGTTAGTCCGTCTTCAAACATATTAACATTTGCAATGTTTTTCACCATTTGCTGTTCAGCAGAACTCATGACGCTCTTGGCAATTTGCTTGTAATTATTACCAAATTTGCCAGATTCAAAGCTCACTTCCTTGCTGTATTCTGTGCTACCATTGCAATCTGTGTCTGTTCTATCCGCTTCTGGCCTGGGTTTGGTCTGGTTCTTTGGGAAATAGTAACCTTCAATCACCTCCCCATTCAATGAACGCTTCACGTTTGTAGTAAATTCTTCCATCGTCATATCTGGAGAGAAAATGGGACAGAGGGCATCTTCCAAGTTTGGATTGTAAAGTAGGAACAAGAGACCCTGCACGACATCTTGCAGACCGAAGTGGCTTTGCCATTGTTCAAAGAGATTAAGGCAAAGGTCCCCGTCATCTTCGATTGTATCTATGTTGGGGTGATAAATCTGTGTCAGGCAGCGAACATCAGGAGCTTGGTCTGGTCTGAGCAGGTCAGGCTTAATCTGTAAAGATTAAATATCAAATATAAAGTCAATCAATATGTATTGAAATTTCAAAGTTAAACAGTGCACCTTGACTCAGTAGGTACATTGCAGACTAAACCAAGGTATTGTCACTCATACTTGGATGTCCCCAACCTTAGTAATACGCACAGATGTCGAAGGTTCGGGGGCAGGGTCAGGGTGGAAAATTCTAATTTACCACAAACTGGTTTAGCTAGGGGAATGAAACCAATTATTGGAAGGGCATCCTGGGGTCTGGAGCAGTCTAATTCTTCCATGACTGAATGTGAAAAATACCCTGACCGAAAAAGTTACCCTCTCTGACGACACAGATGGGGGCATGCCCCCTCCCCTGGAACCCCCTTTGTGCAGGCCACTGCTTGATCTAAATGCTTTAAAAAGAGATCTATTTGGTTACAAGCATTTGATTAAATTGATTATATTGTAATTATAGAGTTAATAACTGTATTTAGGTTGAGTTTGTTCCTGAAGCACTGGCTATACATGTGATAGGCTCTGCCTTGTCTTGGGTCAGGGGCTGAACGTACCGACATATATTGCAGTATGGAAACCATATATACTCTGTTGAGGAGTTGGCTATCGGGTAATGACAATATGTTATTGGCTGTTTAGTATTATGACCCATATTGTCATTGTGAGAAAGAACTAGTGCACATATAATGATGACAGAATGCATAAGAACAGTGCATGTTCATTAGTTTAATTAGTTTGGTTAACTTAAGTACTTCTCATATCAATTGTTGAAGAGAAAACAAACAAACCAAGTTTGCCCTTGGCTACTGTCCCTCAATACCAGTTAAGCATGTTTTATTTCTTAATTGTACAAAGGTATGCCTACAGTCTGGGTGTAGACTACATGAAAATCATCAACTTCTGTTAATATGCTTAGAACAATCATGATGATATTTGATATAAAAATTTCATATATATGCATTATTATGCACTTGTTGCCAATCAATTTGAAGTAACACAATGGCAAGTAACATAAATTGTAACTTGTAGAAATGAGAATAACTCACCGAAAAGAGAAATTCTCCATCCTTGTACAGTCCACCTGTAGGCCCTATGAGGACTTTGATGAGACTCATATCATCGGTGTAATAGCATACGGATGCTTGCCCATCAGAAAAGCTGCTGATATTTTTTACCAAATTTTGAAAGTCTTTCGCAACGCTTAGGACTCCCATGATTTGCCTTTATGTGGATTCTGCAATAAGGGTTGGTAGATCTGCTTGCACTCAATATGCAGTCACACCAGAAAGCTCGGACATGCAGTAGGCATAAATAACTGCACTCTTTCACACTAGGTTATGCTCATAGAAGTATATTCCTTCGGCTTCAGCCTAGTTAATTAGGAATCATATGGTTAGCTGAATCTAATCTGACGGATGGGTCAGCATCAATGTATGAACTTATGGTGAGATTTTCATTCCTCTCCCTGGTCTGCCGGCTTTCGTTTGTCCTACATCAAGTTATTGAAACGGTACGTTACCGCATGTTTTAGAATTACGTTTCACATAACGTAAATTAAGCTACCACATGTTCATCACGTTGGATGTCTATCCTTTGGTCCGAAGAGTGACAAGACTATCACCATGTTTGATGACAAGTTACAATTGAAAACAAATGTTTAACCCATACCTCAATTCGTTGTTTCTCTTCTGTCTAAATTCTAATGATAAATAAAAGTAGATATTGTTGCTACCACCTTTTTATATTCTTTCATCATCTGGTAATTGCGACATACGGTTGAAACTCGATTGCATCACTCCAAACTGTAAAACGTAAACATGCAATGGTTCTAATAATAGTCAAGTGCTTTATCGCAACCCTTCTCATTACGGCATATACGTAAATCACATTAAATTCGACGACTTTCCCATCGGCGTATACATCGAAATATACATATGTTACATAATTCGATGGCCCTCCAGAACCACCCTCCCCCTCCGACATTCATCTATGTGTCCATGACTCTCGTCTTTATCCTCTTCTGTTTTCTAAGGTTTACAATTCTACTATGTATCATAGGAACTACCCTTCAGTTTCATTGCTGCGCTGAACGTGAACGAATCATATCATGCCCATTCAGCACAGTTCATAGAAAATCGCTAGTTCAAAGAGGCAGGAAGGGTAAAATAAACATTTTTTCTGATATGTGCAGAGCATAGAAATGGAGGAGGTGATGGGGGAGGGGGCTCTGAGTATCGTGTAGAAGATCCCCGTGTTGGATAATGACATTTTGCTTCGTATCAGTATATTGGCGTTTGAACGGCTAACTTGATAAAATTTGGCTTTTGAGATTTGTTTGGAACAAAAAAAGGTTTTACTGAAAATTAAGATTGTTTCTGACTATATTTTTTACTTGTCTGTAAGTTCCTGCAACATGCAATTTTCTGTCCATATTTGTACATCTCTCAGCATTTTTGCGAAGAAGTGACAAATTAACGGTATGAAACGTCCAATTTTCAACCTAGCATTTACTCACTCTCATGAAATCATAGAAAACTTACATTTGCGGCTGATGTAATGTGGGGGTTCCAAGAAAGTCACTGGGTCCGTCAGTGGCCGATAAAATCGTTTCATATTAATTTATTTTGGTGTACGTAAGTTACTGTAGCCTATTTACAGTTCGGCCTTTTCGGGTTTCATTTGGCTATTTGCAATGATCTACCAATATAACCCTGGTAAATGTATACAGAACTTCGCCAAGCTGGTTGTGTGCATACACCTCGACTTTGGCCCAATTTCTATGCGGTCTTTCTGTACAAAGCTTCGACTGCCAGACACGAAATTCACATTTGTCATGCTACTATCTTCAGGGGCGTATCCAGGATTTTCTAACCCGGGGGGCGCGAATTACTATCTAAGCGGAGCGCCACCATCGGTTGGCGCGCAGCGTACAAGAAAATTTCTGGTTTTGACACCCCCCCAGATCACCGGAAATGGCACTTCTCGGGCTTGAAATGACCAACAAGATGTTCACTTTTGCCTGAGAACCAAGAACTTTCCCAATAGTTTTTTTTTTTCATCCATAACCTTTTTGGAGATTGTCACAAGTCACACATCATGTTCGACCTCATCGCATATCCTGTGGATCATTGCTTTTTGTAGGTGATTCTACGTCGCGCCCCACAATCATACCCGTACGCCACTTTTCAAGGTTTCAAACCCATTATTCGTTCAGAATGTGAAATTCACAATTCTCGTGAATAAATTCACTTCAAAACATACCGTTGCACAAAATTTCATCTATGGACAACCAATATAGAAAAACCTCCTTCAACCCCTAACTGACCGGTCAAACTTGCACAAGTAGAGGGAAGTATGATGAAGAATGGTGGTCAGGGAATTTCGAAAATTCAGACACAGTTTATTTATTGGTGTAAAAATATTAAAACCTCTTATAACGGCTACTATAAAACTTCGTTGAAGGAAATACCAGATATTTCCGAAACCGAACACTACACACATCTACAGTTTGGAGGCTGTTCATCCCGGAACGCCATTTTCATGCTCACTGATATGATGTGATATCTGCTGTTTGCTTTAAAAATTCGAATATTTGAAATGAGACTGAAATAAATAAATATTATCTGTTTAATGTGCAATGCTCCACCAGTAGCGTAACGATGAGCCTGGGGGGGGGGCTCCTGGCCCAAAGGGGCCCCTATCAGGAGGTCCAAGCAAGGGAGTCTGCAGAAAAGTTTACAATGGGGGCTCAGTAGGTCATATAGGTGTAACACACCACTTGATACTATCTAAGCGGAGCGCCACCATCGGTTGGCGCGGAGCGTACGACGATTTTTTTGCCAAAAAATACTCCTAGATCGTCGGAAAAGACACTTCCCGTTCAAGTTGAATTTACACATCGGTTATTTTGAGATCTCATGTCTTAGGATTTTGACTTTCAATAATTTCAGTACTGCAGTATGGGTCCGTATGCAATGAACATAACTAGAGAACTGTTGGTTGGGGGAAATCATTGAAATGTCAATGTTTAACTCTTTTTTTTAATTTTTGATTTTCCAGGAGGGGGGCGGGCAAGTGCCCCCACCCCCTGCTGTATGGAGTATAATGGACACTACTGTACAAATACAGTAATCAAACCTAAGCATAGGCCTAATTTCGGCTGAAACTTTGTCTCCATCTAAGCCTAATTTCCTGTGCTTTTTTACTTACCAGATACACCGAAGGCATCTTTATTCTTACCTTTTATTATTATATTTATATGAAAGCCCTGCCTTCTTTTACAAATGAACGCAGTTTATAGTCTGTTGGGTGTTGGGTTATTGTTTTAGAATTGTTCAAAAAATCATATGTCCCGATGTTTTACTCAGAACAACATTGGCTGGAATTGGGTTTTAAATTATATACTTTGTTTTTACTAGCTCGACACAGACATTAATACCCAATGACCCCATGATCATGATGTCCGTATTCCGTATCACGTGAAAATATGTATATTGTCTTGTTCAGTCTTGCATGAGTTTTTCTTTCCCAGTAAAACGGGCCCTCCCTGTCCAAAGAGGTACACTTTTTCTGTGCATCAGTATAGCGGGGGCCCCTTTTGGTCGGGGCCACCGGCTCAGTACGGTCCGAGCCCATAGGAGTTACGCTACTTTGCCCCACATTCTTTTCATTTCGAAAGACGCACAGTTTCAGGTTCATTACACACTGAAGGCTTCGATTCTCTATCTGCCTTCAGTTTAGGGAAGATCTTGGGATTTTTATCCCTAGATACCGCTAGATATTGCTAGATATTCATACAGTACAGTGCCCTTGGGATTTCTTGGATTTTATTCTCCTTTTTCTCTCTTTCTTCTTTTTCTTTTCCCTTCCTTCCTCTCCTTCTTCCTCCCCCCCTTTTTTCCTTTTTTTCTTCTCTTTTTTTCTCTCCTCTTTTCTAACCCGGGGGGCGCGCGCCCCCAACGCCCCCCCCCCCCTGGATACGCGCCTGATCTTGTACATCCAGTACGTGCAGCTCTCGTATATGCGCGATCAAATTTACGTCAGCATTAAACACTTAGACGTTACCGATGTCTATAATTCATTGTAACATAGCGTTTGCTGAAGACAGTCTACCTTTTTCTTTGCTGCGATAGCAAAGAGCAACTTAGGAAATCAAATAATGCGCAGGTTGCCATTCGCATAGAAATTCGGTATTCATACTGAAAAATATATCGTACCACTCAAGTCTTTGTTTAAGAAAGAAGGTAACATTTCAATCATCTCTTTTTATGTTGAATATTTGTTCTTCCACCTACTGTGTTTTGCTACCGTAGGCCTAGTTCCACGAAATGTTGCCTACCAATGTACCATACTCTAACACGTACAGTAAGCAAAAGTGTCATTTTCAACAGCATCTATCAAAGGAAACTTTCAACTCCTTTGGGTGCCAGGTCAAAACGTATCGTGCTATTTAATAAAAGCGTTTATGTTAGTTATTTTGATTTGAATTTTTCTGTTTATTTGCCTCGGTTTCAATTTTCCATGTTAAAGTAGTATCATACCATTAAGTAATTGTAGCCTAGCCTAACACTTTTAACAGTAACAATTAACCTCCTGTTACAGTTCTTCCTGCTTGTTTTACAGATGGATTGGACGAACTGGCCTATTCAAGGGTCTCCTCCTGGGTCACCAGAATCAATACTTCGCCCTAAAACCCCAGATTTTGATGATTTTCCTGTGGAGAGAAAACCGAAATTAGACAATGTTCATTCTCAAGCTATTGAGGAAATTGAACCTGATCAAGAAAGCAATGCAAGGGGACATAAGTCATTGGAAACCAGAAAGAGCGTGTCTCCCTTCTCTTTTACTGCAACTGACTTTGATTCCTCAAGCCAGAAATCCGACAATGTGACAAAAACAGATTATGGACTGTCAAACTCTCCCATGTCGCAAGAAAGCGCAATCACAGAACCTAGTTTAAGTCAGCAATCCCAAGAGCTGGAAGAGAATGAGACATCTCTGGTGGAAGAAGAGACATCTTTACAGACTCTCATCTTGGACAATCAGGTAGAAAAGAGCAAAGAGGAATTAGATGAGGAACAAAGAATGAAGATGCAACTGTTGGTGGCAGCATTTTCAGAGGATCAACTGGATCGATACGAAATGTACCGCAGGTCTTCTTTTCCCAAGGCAGTGATTAAGAGGTACATGCAATCTGTTACAGGGGGATCTATTTCACAGAATGTGGTAATTGCTATGTCTGGTGTTGCAAAGGTTTATGTGGGAGAAATTGTGGAGAAGGGTTTGGACGTGATGCATCAGTGGGGAGACACAGGTCCTCTCAGACCCAAGCATATACGAGAGGCAGCTAGGAGACTCAAACAGGAAAATAAGGTGGCTCTCACAAGAGTTAAGAAAACCATGTTTAGATGAACTGCAGACAATAATGACTAAGACCTACTGGTATCTTATGGATTTATAAGGTGAAACAGCATTGCCCAACCATTCGAGAATATTGTAGAATATTATACTCAGGAGGTGCGCGAAAAGGAAGGTCTTTTTTGCATGAAACACTGGTATGAACAATTAAATGTACTGGACTTGCTGGTGCTTCCAGTGTTAGCCTTGGTAAATTTGTAACATGTAACATTCAGTTTTCTTATCAAACCCTATTGATACTGAATATAGTTTAATAGCTGTTTGTCATTACTGGGCAGTGGGCTGGTGGCATTAGCAAATTTTGGGGAACTTATTATTTAATCTGTTATGGTGTGTAGCAAAATTGTATGAAAATTGGCCAGTTGCTACACAAATGTAAAGATGAATAGTACCTGTTTACACAGAACAATGCTATATTAGATATTTTGTGAGAAATGAAATTCACCAGGCCTAAAAAATTCACGAAATATTGACAATGTGAACTACTTGCCTGGGAGGTGGAGCTGGGTACAACCTTTTCTTGTGGGAAAAGTATTTTTCATCACTGAGAATCTAGTACAGCTTTCCACTGTGTCTGACACATTTCGGTTGGAGATGATACTGTCATAAACATTTTCAAGAATGCAGAATTTAGAATAAGCATTACCCGGTTGCTTCTCATTCTCTTCTCAACAATAGTTAAGTGTGGAGTTCACTCTGAGAATTTGCAATATTTCTGAAAGGCATTTTCATACAAGTTGCTGACACAGATTCGATTGTATGCTATTGGTGCAGATAGATCGTAAGTGAGTGACATTTTGAGTTTTGAATTAAGGCAAATGCACTTGCTTTGGAAGTTGTTCTTAGAATCAGTTTGATGTATATGTTTGGTACAACAATGTTGTATTGTTAAGCTGCCTTCTTTGTAGAATTGTTTATTCTGGTGGTACTGTGGTAGTTTATTGTATTGCTTTAAAAGAAAGATAATGCAACATAGTATATTGCTCTATCTGACCATGGGTGGATCAAATGCGACCCTAGAGCCAGTTTTTTCGTTTGTGGAGTAGTTTTCAGAACCCTATTAATGTGGTTTGCAGAACCTTATGACGAGATAAACTTGGAAGTATTTATAGGGCTTCTTTGGGACTGGAGTTTGTACAGAGGCTTGGACTTTTTTGTGATAAGATATTTCAACACACAAATGATACACATGTGGTACTTTATTTGATCATGTACAGTAATGAAATATTATGTTTCCTCAAAAGAATTTATGTCCTTCCGTACTCCGGCCTGTGCATTGGGTACAGTATAAAAGGAAGAGGGGCTGATGGAAGCTGAGAAGATTAAGTTTGTGAAATAATTGTGACATGGAGAAAACTGCATAATTTAGTTCTATTGCACAATTTGCACACAAGAGAGTTGCTGTGATTATCGAGGGGGGGGGGGGGGGGGCTGATACATCTTGGGGTGCTGATACAACTAGGTAAATTGATGCATTCTCTTGCTTGTTTAATACACATTCTTAAAGGGAGTTGTAACATACTTATAAATATATGAAAGTGTGACTACTGCATGAAGTTTGAGACAAGCTTTGTAAAGTACTATGCATGTTTTTAAATAGATTTCACTTTGTTATCTCACTTTCCATAATCACTCAAACTCCTCTCTTACTTACTGACACAATAAGCAATGACTCAGCAGGAACCCTGACTGTGACAGTATCCTCTGAGATTTGGATCCCTTTGGTGGTGCTGAGAGCCAGGGCAGACCATATAGACAATGTCACGCTAGCCCCCTTTTTAAGTCTTCATTTTTGCCTCCAGTATATTATAGGAATGAGAAAACATTATTCTTTGTACCCTACTCCTCCCATCCCGAATTGAACTCTCGTCAGGCTTGGACTCTTTCAAGGGATGAAACGTTTGCTTGCACTATGTGTCAGTTTCTGTGGATGACATTAATTTGGACTTCTTAGTTTTTATTCGTGATAAACACTGGAAAAATGACCCGACAAAGAAACTGTTGAACTTACCACAGCAAATATATTTCATAAATAATGGAAGTAAATTCTGAAAATATTCCTTTTGTTTTTCAAACATTCACCCCTAGATTAAACACTTAGATACTTTATAAGATGGGCAAATGTCTTAAAACTATAATTTTGAAGGTTTCACTCTCATAGTCAACTCTCTACAATGATACTTTTGTAAGACTTCTAAACACGAAGGCAAAGAGAAACAAAACAGAAGAAAAAAAAAGAAAAAAATACCCATGAGAAATGAATGTGATTCTAATTTGAAAAACAATAAATTTCAGGGAGAAATGACAAATATTTTCAAATGTTCTGGTACTCCATGATAAAATCTTTGATACTATGTTTTTTTTTTACAATAAATATCTACACGTTTTTTAATTTTTCCTGAACATCTTGGAACTAAAATTATATAGATATAGATATATTTTACTTTTGCCTGATTTTTTTTCCCTCTGAAACTGGCAGTTGAACAAGAATGTATCATGTATGTTAATGAGGCAGTTACTCAATTCACACATTTATGCTCGGAATGATGTGAGGCATCACCTTAATTCGCAGCTCTCAAAAAAATGGACTTCTTTCAACTATGTGACCACTCTCTGATGAAACTGACATGTTACATGGCCAGGAATATGAAAAATATGACATCTCATAAAGGGGTCTTAGTTTATA
>KN882543.1:51739-73219 GCA_000934455.1 Apostichopus parvimensis
ATACAGATCTCTTACCCTTCATTTAGGCTACAACCAATTTGCCAAATGGTCTGATATGACCTGTTTTACTACACAACATTCACAGAGATGGGATTTTTCAGAGCGTAAAATTTCCCACAGGAATTAACAACGAAAGTGATAGAATTATTTTGGTTCGATTTACGGCAATCTTACCAAAAAGAAGGGAGGGGAATTTTCATTAAAGTAACAAATAATAATTCATATAATCACAAATATCGAAACAGGTTGATACAATAGCAATAAAACAGAAAGATCTTTTCCTTTTCAAAGAACTCTCCACACTTACTGAATATGTTCTGTCAATAATTTTGAAATAACTGCTTTCTTTTATTCAAGTCCCAATAGGAGTTCATCCATGCAAATTTAGCTGAAATTTAGCTTTTTAGTTTGTTGTTCTCCAGTACTTAGCATGTACTTAACTAACTCCAGAAACATCCGTTACCGATGCGATAAATTCGATAAAGTCCAACGTGAGCAAAGAAATATGATATGATATAATGTTCGGTTTAATATAGCTGTGTAATAAATAATGAGATGATGGCATGACAGGCAAACATCTATGGATTAATTCACAATATACTTGAAAGTTTAATTCACAATGTGCTTGAAAGTTTAAATCACAATGTGCTTGAAAGTTTAATTCACAAAGTGCTTGAAAGTTTAATTCACAATATGCTTAAAAGTTTAATTCACAATGTGCTTGAAAGTTTAATTCACAATGTGCTTGAAAGTTTAATTCACAATGTGCTTGAAAGTTTAATTCACAATGTGCTTGAAAGTTTAATTCACAATTGTGCTTGAAAGTTTAATTCACAATTGTGCCTGAAAGTTTAATTCACAATGTGCTTGAAAGATTCAATTCACAATGTGCTTGAAAGATTCAATTCACAATGTGCTTGAAAGCTTAATTCACAATGTGCTTGAAAGTTTAATTCACAAAGTGCTTGAAAGTTTAATTCACAATGTGCTTGAAAGTTTAATTCACAATGTGCTTGAAAGCTTAATTCAAAATGTGCTGGAAAGTTTAATTCACAATGTGCTTGAAAGTTTAATTCACAATGTGCTTAAATGTTTAATTCACAATGTGCTTGAAAGCTTAATTCACAATGTGCTTGAAAGTTTAATTCACAAAGTGCTTGAAAGTTTAATTTACAATGTGCTTGAAAGCTTAATTCACAATGTGCTTGAAAGTTTCATTCACAATGTGCTTGAAAGTAACTTAAAGCTATACCTGCAGTGTACAATGACCGGTCCATCTGTTATGGAGGTATCCTTTCTGCTGATCTCTATATCTTTTATCATGTTCAGGAGGGTATTAGGGTTCTCTGGTGGTTTATTGTCCGGCCAGGACGTATACCAGTAGTGCAATACTTGACGGCATTCTTCTAAGTACTGTACAGAGAGAGACAGCCGAAACAGAGAGAAAAGAACAAATTTAATATTACATAGCCATTAAATTTACAAGAAGCATGTTATAAAATTGGAGACGGACGGACGGACGGATACACACATGAGACCGAGGTCAATTCATCATCTAGGATAAAAACAATCTGTCTTCTTTCCACTGAGAACTTATAACTTTGCTTATCACTGTGTTAAAGATAGGATCACCAAACATTTCACTGTACGACTGTCGCAATTTCTTTCATGCTATGCAGTTTCACACAACATTACACTGCCGGTCTGTTGAGATTCAGCTTTGCTGCGGGGGATACTGCATAGAATCACTCACCTTGACTGCAAATATCCTGAGGACATAGTCATCTTGCTTTATTATGTCTTCCACTGTGACCTCAATCTCCCCGTAAAATCCTTGGCGTTGTGGCCAGTACATCTCACATTTACTCTGTCAATTAAAAAAGCAAATATTTCGGCACATTTTAGACACTGTGTCAAAAGGTGGGATGCTGAAGGGGCTGCAGCATCCTGCAGCCAGGCTGTGTAGGATGCAATTCTTTTGATTGTGCTATGCAGTTTCACACAACATTACACTGCCAGTCTGTTGAGATGCAGCATTGCTGCGGGCGATATTGCAGCGGCTGCAGCTTTTCTAATGATACTATCTAAATGAATTATTTTATTCCCAGACTTTGAGGATTGTTCAGTTGAATGGCCGAGTATCTCAGTGAACCTATGACCGCTGGTAAAGATGCTTGTTGAAGTTTTGGTCTTGTGTGACCATTGTCTGATTTTGTAGCATATTTCGTGGGTAAATACAGATATAATTTAAACCACCATACCATCCCTACAACTTGCAACAGACAGAGTCCTATTGCAAACAGTTATTTTTATTAAAAGCCACCAACAGTTGAATTTCTCACACATATCTCTACAGAGAAACAAAGAGAATAAAAAAGTTGGACTACTTATTTCGACTGTCCGTCATTTACAACAAACTAGAAGTAGCAGCAAAAAGGGAAACATCTAAAACACAAATTTTTAGCCCTTTTAATCCCTAAAACATTTTTTGCCACGTTAACCTTTTTCGTCGGGGAAGGAAAATTCCACCTATTTTTTAAAACGAGAAAGTCACTTCCACCTGCTCAGCTTCGGAGGTCTGACGTGTCGAAGCAAAGTCTGATCTGAAACACCGCTAGAGGCACCTCCATGTATTATTACACTATCTGCTCACGAGATCTACTCGGCCTAAATGGACTTTTACTTTACCAGAGAGCACCGTGGGTGGATTTGCCCATGGTTGTGTACAACTCTGCAACAATTAGTATGCTGTGTTGGTTTATTTTGGTGTATTTCCTACTATTTCTCTTGTCTTACTCTTCTTGGTATTTAAAAAACAAAAAGTAGGTCTATTCTTAAGAAAATTCCGGAAAATTCCGGAATTTAAGAAAATTCCGGATTTTTTTCATTCCGCTTTGAAAAAATCATGCTAAAGGTCGTACACGACATTAGCCATGCAGTGGAGAATGTTCTATCCTACGTATGTATTCAAATGATGCAAATTTGAAAAAACAGACTAGAAACACACACACCCACGCAGTCACAACTTGACTGTCGGTAAGCAATGGTTGTGTGAAGAACGGCGCACTTTACGTGTATAACATGAATATTTATGTAATTACTGCATCAATGAATACTTGAATGAATACTAACATTGCTACATTTGTCATCTTCAAATTGATACGAAACAAGTACAATTTAGAAAGACACTTTCACCCCTGTAACGAATTTGTCAACCCCTACAATACAACCAGTGTTGGAATGTCAATAGACATTACGCCTAGGCTGGCATTAGTATGTATAGAAATAATATAACAGTTTAATAGTCAACAGACGACTCCACATTCAGGATAAACTTTACCGTCAACTGTCAAAGAAAATCTAATATGAAACTTCAACAGCCTTCTTGCAAGTTTTCTAATGATGATGTCACACATGGAAGAGGGGGGGGGGGGAGATGGTGGGTAAAGGTAATTAATTGTCCACATTTGGACTATTTTCTCCTCTTGTACAAATTTCTCAGATAACAGTGAAAACACTTTGACCACTTAGTCAGATGTCGGCATCGCAGTATACAATCCCTCCTCCTCAGTACAACTACTGGCTCCTCTACGATGGGCATGATTGGCAGGTACTTGTCTTGAATTAATCAGTTAAGTGGAGAGGAGAAAGCTTTTCCCTATTAACTATACACCCAACGAGCATCTCTTTGCCAAAGCTGTACTTTGAGTTGAAGGACACTGGAATAATGAACTCGATAAAAACCTGTCGTCTTTGACATGCTATACTCTCCGTCTTAACGGCTACTACCAAAGTTTGAAGCTTTCTAGTGACTCTATTGACATCTATTGAATCTTTGGAACTAGGAGAAAATAGTTTGCGATATCAAGGGGTTGAAATACAGAATTTTTCAGAAACCCTTCATTGAATAGCTTTTTAGTTTTCATTTTAATAATCAACAGTGGTTCAACCTATTGTACACTTTCCAAAACTTTAAACAGTTTTTTTTTCTTTTTCATCCACTAATATGTTGACGCAATACAGATAACCTTTACGGAAAATAAAGTGCAAACAAGGTCTTTGTACCCTCCTATCGTCGGTTAGCAAATATACAGCCACCAAAAAAACAGGAGCAGAAAGCAGAATAAGAAAAAAAAAAGAAAAAAAGAAGACCCTTAGGTACCATACATTAGTTGGTCAGCCATGCTGTTCATAGAGTCGGCAGAAATTGAAATGCCTAGCAACAAAGTAAAACACTTGCTGGCCATCACTCTCTTGAAAGCCATCCATCTTAAAGGAATATTCTGGTGTTAAAACCTACATCTCTTTTTCTTTTCAAGAAGCTTTCTGTAAAAAATGTTCTTTTTTTTTTTAATTGTCAAAGTATACATGTTTGTAATACTGCATGCTGCCTATCTCTACTGAATATCATCTACTTTATTAAAGCAGTTTTCTGGTTGTAATTCTCAATTTCTTTCATTTCTTCAAATTTTGTTGTAAAGGATATGAGTTTTTTGAAACTTTGCTGTATTTTTTATTTCATTTAGCATGTCTATGTGATCATAAAAGTTCCTTTCCCTATTCGCTGCTTTTCAATGTACAAAATCGCTTTCGCACAGAGGAAGGTTTAATTAATTTGCATTCAGTTGAAACCTTGAATTTAAAGTATTAACTGCCAGTTTATTTGAGCTAACATTCCTAATACATCACATTTCAAGAAGAGCAAAAAAAATAAAAGAAAAACAAATGAGAACGATTGTTGGGTGTGGGTCTCCTTAATGATCGGATATCTTCACTTACTCTGTTTCTCTCCTTCAGTTTGGTTACCATGACGATGATAGGTGAATTGGAGTGCCAAACTAGCCTCCAAAAGTCTGCAATTGTGTGAGTCATGGGCCCCTGACAGGCAATAAAATCATATTTTTCAGGATCGTAACCCTGGAGACGAGAGGAAAACAAAGGGTTATACGGTACGAAAACGGAATATTCGTTGCAATCAGAATGAATTATTCATTTATTTGATTAGCATATATATATATAAGACTGACAACTTTGTCTTCAAATTTAATCAGCTTAATATTATAGACATAATTAAGTTGAAAAGTTCACAATTGTTGTGATTACTTATCAGTCCTAGCAATTTTCACCACATGAGCCATTGGCTTCAAATCGAGTTCCAACTGGCATTTTTCTGTATTTACCGCACACGTCGGTAACTGTGTTTATGTCCTCAAATGTCTACTAGCATAAAACTGCAAGTGCCTTCTCTTTCTTCCGGCAAACAGCGATATCCACAGGAATTATATTAGCCAGTAAAATAAGCTGAATTACATTTAATCAATTCTTTTCTTGGTAGGTTTCTTTTTTTGTTGCAAGAACTCATTAAAGAGGATGAAAGAAGCTTTGCAAGTTTGGTCAACAATTCGTAAACAAGATGTTAAAGTAACAGTCGGCATGAAAGGCAGTAATTTTAAGCAGTGGCTGCCCAATTTTACAGGTTCAGATCATTTTGGATGCTTAGAGCAATTCAGAAGACATTTTCAGATGGGAAATCCATGGATTTCTCCTACATGAAGACCTCATCTTACTTTAGCCAGCCAGGACTCGAAACCCACAACCTCCCAGAGGCTGGGTTTCGTTTCTTCTTATGCCACCGCATTTATCCACTCAACAAGTAATCAAGCTATTGACCTGAATTGTGAGGACATTCTGGTATCAAAACAGCTCGAAATATTTTTCAAAATCAATATCAAGAATCTGCTTTAAAATTGAGACAGACACACATGAGTCCTTTAGTGAAATACATGTATGCATCTCAAAAGTGTTGTCCCACATTCAATCAGTAATATGACCTTTGACCTGCACTTACCCTTATTCGATTTGCATTGATATAATCCGATAATGGATCTCCTGGTATAAGAGGCAGCGCCACCCTCGTGACTGGATTTGGCAAAATAGTGCGATAACGATTTTTGGCGGTGGAACCGGGGACCTCAATGGTCTCTGGATGGTTCATTGGTATTGCCTGAATCAAAAATGAGAAAAAGAAAACCAGTGCATGAAACATTCAAGTTTAAAGTGACCTTGGCATAAATGGGTCTTGTTTGTCAAAGTTTATCTAGATGGAGAGGGGGGGAGTGGGGAGAAAACCCTAACACATGAAATCTAAAATCTTCTTTATAATTTAGGTCATTAAAATGACACAAATCTTGATTATATTCTTGTTTACGTCAAATTACTACACAATTTTCCTCTCTCGCACAAACATACAAACTAGCATAAATACACACAAACACACCAATAAACACGCAGACAAGCCCTAAAATTAGAGCAAGGTTTATGGTTCCTTTTTTGGTTGATTAACCTTATAATCCAACCCTCTTCCTCCTTTTTATAATTTCTAAAATCAAATATCAATCCTAACACAAGTCTTCATCAGAAAATTTCATTAAAAATACCATCTCTTCTTACCCCCTTTCCCAGCCCCTTCCCCCCTCCCCCCTAAACCCCCTCCCTCCCTCAAAACCCCAAATAATACATTGAAGGATGAAAACTATCCATTACATACCAAAATGAATTAAACAATGTCGTAAACAAAATTGATAGTTTTTAAGCTGTTATTTCCCAATCAGTTTTCATGTTCATCGACTTACATAATAAATGTATTACAGAACTACGACACTTTCGGTATCAGGTTTTTTAATAACATTTAAAGCATGATCTTCCTGTTATAAATAAATCATTAAAACAATATCCACAAAACAGCTTAAACATACAGTCTTTAAAAGTACGATACAAAATACAAACTCTGACTTTTATCTAAATCAGAACCGATAAGCTTCCTGCATCTTTATGAAGGGTTGAATAACGAGACCTTACACATTCAATTAAAGTTTGCTAATAAAAGTGACAATCCCATTTATGATTGACTGCTGTGACCTTTAAACGAGCGAAGGAAGCCAGGAAATCGCGAACAAAATGATGGAATTCCTGGTAGGAGCATCGGATGGTCTGTTCTTAATGCGTTATTGTCCTGGAGAGAGATTGGCAATGGCTTTGCTGATAGCCAGAGATTGTTTATCACACGGATGTAGCTTAATCTTTATCAGAAGGCTACTCCCCTCCCCCTCCCCCCCCCCAATCTTCCAAGGAGGTCGGATTTTCCTTTGGGCAGGTAACTGCTGCTTTATCAAACAGTCAAGAACTTTGCAGCCTGGAACAATTTAATGTTCAAATTTTATGCAGCAGTTTTTGAAAGCTCTTAACTTTTGTCTCTTATGTAACAATACCACGGTCCCTATGTAAAGAAGCTGCAACATAAACATCTTTGCACTTGTATAGCCGAGTTAACACATTTTACATAACATTTTGTGATGCGATACAGGTATCTAAGTTATTACACGAGTTGGTCCCCACGGAAACCAGTATCCAAGACCACATCAAGGTTTGGATCATGTACAGTAGTTTTCTTCTTGAACTTTAATTTTTTTTTAATTTTTATGAAATTTTATGAGATTTTGTGTACATTTATTTTCATATTTTGACCGCTGCTGACCTATCTATTGACCTCCATTAAAATACAATATGCTTCACCTACTCAACATGGGGCCAGTCCAAACACCACGGACAAGTTTTGCAAATCTGTTCGCAAGAAGGAGTCAAAGTCACCTTCTCGTCCAACTAAAACTAATTTCTGACGATAATTATCTGAAATTCGTGACCATCTTCACGTTACCACTTTTGTCTCATAATTATTTTCAAGTTATTTTATGAAGATATATCAGTAAATCAAGTAGGATCACGTTTGAAGAGATTTATATATATATTTCCATAGCGATAATCTAAGAAATTAAATCGGCAATTATTTGCAAGTTGATTTCATCAATCATCTTTCGGTAAACTATGCCACTAAAAGGGAGTAACTTCATACTGTAATCAAATTTTTGAGTACCAATTTTTGAAGGATTCTGAGAAATTACTAAATGGTTCCTGCGTGCGAAAACTGCCATTGCTTTTACCATTTTGCATGTAGGCTGCATTTTGCGATAATACCATAATGGATAAATAATGCCCTGCACTCTTCCACAGCTAAATTCCACCGACAAAACAAACCATCTTCCAGAGTTTAAAATAATTTTTTTTGTAGTTTTCTTATATTTCGTCAAACAACCAATACTGAGTTAGATCTCAAAAAAAAAAAAAAAGAAGTCAAAAAAAAAAGAAGTAGGTCGGCCATATGTCTTTATTTTCCTCAGTTTTCATTAGACCAACAATAACGGCAGCAACAAAACAAGGAAACAAGGAAATCTCATTATTTAATTAATGTACTATGCCTCGTCTAAAGACTAAAAGGTTATCTCTTTTGACTCTTTGACCTTTAAAGTTTGTGACGCCAATCGAGCAGAGCTATATTTGGATGAATTCCAAGAAAGGCTCCGAGGTAATTTGGATACTAAATACATAAATTTACCGTTTCCCTAATTTGTACCCCCCTGATGCATCGACAATATGTAACGATGGCTTGAAAATTCTTGGGGAAATCAATAAATCAAACTTGTAAGTCAGTTTTGGGCCTCTTAGGAGTAATAACAATGCGAGATTACTTTTATAATCCGAAACCCAAAAAATGATTAGTTTTAAAAGGAGAAGAAGAGAAGGAGAAATATAAAAAAATATATATATATTGTCACTTGAAATTTCTTTATGTAATCAGAACATTCTTGTTCCTTTAATTATATTTGAACCCAAATGAACTTATTCCTTATAAAATGGTAAGAAGCGGTAAATTTGTTTGATTTCATCGTAGTATATTTGCATTAATATGTTTGCTAGCTAGCAGCTATGCAGCAGTTGCATATTAATAGTAAGAAAAAAAATCAAACGTTTAAAGGAAGTCACTATCCTACCTTTTTATTTTTGGACACAAAGATCTAAAAAGCAGCAATAAGTGATTCTTTTTTTGGAATATTCAGTAAACTTACCTCATGTTAGCCACAGCTATACTGGACACATTGAAGTTACCATTAATATTTTTGGGGGTGGGGTGGGGGGCATTCTTTCAAATAAAACTTAAACAACTCAGCTCAGGTAACCGAATTCATAAAGGGATTATGGTCGGGGAAAATGATCTTCAGATGTATATTTCCTCTTTATTGATTTATTTTCTTTCTTATTATTCCAAGGCATTGTAGAAATGTACAGGATTGTGTGTTGGGGGAAAGAGGAGGGGGGGGGGTAGGGGAATGAGGAATCATAAAAGCCTTGTTTCTATATATTTATATGATTGTTGTGACAAATTTCTTTAGTCTATAGCTATTTGTCATGTATAACAAGGTTTTGTTTCACCACCCACTCTACCCCACCCACTGGAGATGGGTGGGAGGGGTAGGTGGTATGACAATGAATAAGGATATGTTTTGCCTCGACTCTTGCATTTTTATTACCTCCAAGTGTGCAAAACACCTGTAAAACACTCTATATTCGATAGAATAGATGTTTCATTCCATGGAGCTTAAAATTTGGCGAAAGATTTTACATCCACTTTCTGTGGTCTTTACGTACGTTTCAATCCAAAATAATAAAACAGAGAAAAAAAAGTTATTTCTTACCCAGAATTCTTCATGAAGAGCTCTTGTATTCTTCAGGGCATTTTTTAGCTGCCTCCTAGTGAGCCTATTGCCTGCCGATTCTAAATATTCTTCAACAGAACTGCAAATAATAGAAACAAAAAATATACACAAAATATCTGCTTTTCTTGTAATATTATTCGGTGTGATCCAAGGTGACATAAAGTTCCCTTTACTGTACGGAATGTTTTATGAAAACTTCATACGAACATTTCTCAACAAAAAAAAGTATTGAATTCAAACACTTTACCAGAAATGCTTGGATAACAATCTTCTTTTTCAGATAAAGTAATAATATTTAATATTTGCTTTTTATAGAGCGCTTTAAACCAGCGATAGGTCTCAAAGCGCTTTACAGACGTTATTTTACCCCTGGTCAATGATAACCTGTCCCAGAGACAATCCCTCCAGTCGGCAGCAGTTATATACTGCGCCCAATGACAAGTTACCTCACAGGTACCCATTTAACCCCTGGTGAGATAAAGCATCTTGCCAAAGGACACAACATAATGAACTAGGCAGGAATCGAACCAGCAATCCTTGGATCACGAGTCCGACGCCTTAGCCAATTGGCCACCACACTCTCTGCTGAACTATTCTCAAAGAGGGTTAAATCCCTGCCACAATGAAGGCTAGATTATGCCTAGATAGCAGTTCTCGATAGACAACGCACTTGCAAGAAACACTTCAGTCCACAGAAAAATACCCCCTCCCCTACCCCCTCCCTGCTCCCCTCCCTACCCCCTCCCTGTTCCCCTCCCTGCTCCCCTCCCTGCTACCCTGCCTGCTCCCTTCCCTGTTCCCTTCCCTACTTCTCCCATCCCTGTCTCTACCCTCCCTATCTCTACTTCTCCCACATTTTGTGAAAGCATGGCAGTGCATCACTTAACAATTTTCCTGCAAATTTCTACAATGCCTGGCTTTTTTCTGAGAGCTTTAATTGGGGTAAACAATTAAGGCAGAGCTGTATCCTTAGTACATTTTGTACACAACTCATTCTCCTATAAATCAGAACAAATCAATCAAATTAGCAATCGATGTAAAATGTAGACTTAATTTCACAAGCCCCCTCTGCTGTCACAACCCTTATCTTTTGGCGAGGCAATTTTTCTTTTTTCTTTATCTGCCATCACTTTTATGTTTTTATCACAACGACCCACACATTTCTCCCTTCTTTTTTGTGGGATGATGTAATCATTTTAACAGTATTAATTTTCCCCTGGCTTTTGTCCAAAATCAATGGAAAGAGGTTAAAACTAAGACAATACATATTATCAATGCTTGTCACATTGATTGCATTCAGCTGTTCGGCGATGGCTTGTCGAAAACATCTGGCCACCTGTTTCCGCTACTGACAAGAGAAAGCGGGTAAACAATCCGGCAGCTTACCATCAGACAAACAGTCAGATATCAAAACCAAATAGTTTACTGCCGTGTGTTTGGAGGTGGAAAATACGTTCGCCCGACAACGTGTGACTTATGGGCCTCCGTCCGCGATGATTCATGTGTAACGTGCATGTTTATAGAGTTCGCGAGACTTGTGTGCATTATATATATGGCGAATGGGAGGTATAACACTGATGAATAACGCCAAAATATCCTCAGAGTGAGGCCTTTTAACTAGATTGGCAATGTGATTTATTTTTCAGGGCTGATTCAAACCCGCCGGAAATGTGAACTTTTGCCAAAGAACATAAGATGACGAATGAACTCTGACGACATATACCAGAGTTCGGTGCTTCGTTTCTTTGAAAGGGGTTTGGGGGGGGGCAGATGGAGATAGAGGGGGGACAGGCATACTTTTGTGTTTGGTAAATAAGGTCATTCTATAGATTAACAAGGAAACTTAACAAATGTCCAATTATTGCCATGTTTATATGAATGTGTAGGCTGAATGGAGAAGATGGGAAGAAGGCAAACAAGGTTACCATGGAGGGGACAGAGCCCGACCCACCCATAAACTATCAATTCACTCTACGCGATGAAATTTAACAAGTCAAGATAACGAAAAGCACTGTTTGCCGCATATTATATTATAAATTTAAATATTAAGTATTATTAAGTGACAAAAAAGAAAAAGCTTGCAGCAGCTGCAAGATCCCCTGCGGCAAAGCTGCATCAGTACCAAACAATAGCTTATCTCGGCAGTTTGTTAATAATGCGCGGAACTGAACAGGGCAAAAGGATTGCATCTTACACAGCCTGGCTACAGGATGCTAAATTTTTCAAATCTAACCAAAAATCAACAAAAAAACACCGTTTGTAAGGTCTGGGAGACCGGGTAATATTTTATGTATGTATGTATGTATGTATGTATATTAGATCCTCCTGCAAGCAGGAACTCGCGAAGAAACCTCATTGGCTTATCAAAGCAGCAAGCTGACCCAAGTCAGTCTCTTACATTCATATTTAATGTCCATGATTATGAATTGTTAATTGTCAACAACTCTGTACAAACTGGACGACATACATTAATCTGGGAGTGACTCGAACTGGGGACCTTATGTTTGAAAGGCACCGGCGTTAACCACTGAGCTAATACTCCACTTTTGCAATCAACTCCTGGAGACTTCAGGGTTTTAGTAGACTTCAGGGTTTTAGTACTTTGGTAAACCAAGTCTCTGTAACTGATAACTGACAGCATTATCCTATTTGAAAGATAACTTCCTTGGCAAAACCTAATTTGGAGGAATGAAAACGAATGCCTGATTTAATTAAGAAAGAAGGCAACTTGATTTAAATATACGCAAACAGGTTATAAAAGCTGACAAGGATGAGACGATAGGCTTCAGGCACCCATATGGATTGGTTACCCCAGCCTTCGGCAAAACCCTAGATTTACTACGTAATGTATACACCGTATGTGCTGCAAGGAAATACATTCAGCTACATCACGATTTAAAGGGCGAGGAGCTACGACACTTCATGAGATTCCTGTCACATCGGCTCAAAAATTTACCGATATCGCATAGCGCAAAACAATTTCATCTCTCTGAGTAAGGAAATTACGAAAATGATTTACAATATTCCCCCTTTAACACACGACAGAACAGAGACCAAAAAAAAATCGACAATTTTTTTTTTAATATGAAAAGTCACACTGATAGTAATGAAATTAGGCATGAAGAAAAGTCAAAGGTTGGCATTGGGAGAAAGAAAGCATGACTGTAATATTTTATAGTGTATGTTATCAAATTAAGTTGTTAATAACTCTGTTCTCTGAAAATTCGTAGTAACATCTGAAGGGAGTTTCCAAATTTGTGTGAAAAATTACAAGACAAATTACAAGAAAAGGACAATAAAGAACATAACATCCCCTCCTAACCCCCTTCCCACCCCCTCAACTTCACACTGTTCATCTAAAGTGCACTGATATAATGGTTCTGACGCCTCCTCCTCCTCCTCCTCCTCCACCAACCCTCCCCACCCCCTCCCCCTATCAAAGGTTCTCTAACAAAGAGAAATTACATTGCAACGGAAACAATTCCTTTTGGAAAACTACATGTTTCCGTCCTCTCAGTTCGAAGAAATACCAAGTCAAACATGACACCGAAACATACCATTTCAAATTTTGCTGTACCAAATAATAACATCAAGCAAGCTTTTAATGTTATAGAAAATTTTAAAAAAAAAAAACTTTGATTGAAATTCCACCCGTCGTTAATTCATGGAACTGCTTCAGTAATTTCCGATCAAGTTAACAAGAGAATGTGTTAAAGTTGTGGTAACATTATAACACCTCACATCACACTGGTAAAATCATCTGAGAAGATCAATGAACGGCAAAGGTGCCATGCTTCAATGAGAGTATGACATATGGATGATCGCATACTCCTTTTCACAGAAAAATGAAAGAAAAAAAAAAGCGGAAAAAAAAACATGAAAAAAAAAGTGGGAACAAATTACTACATCGGATCACAATTTCAGAACAAGTTGACAAATTACTACAACAGATGTATGCACTGTAAGAGTGACAGAATCACTTCTTATTGCCTTTTTTTTTAGTTTTTATTAATGTTTTGGTATTTTAGTTATCAGGAGATGTATCAATGGTTAATGTCCCTATCTACATGGATCTCCAACCACTTTTGACTCAGCAGCTGTATTTGTTAGCTTTCAAAGTGTTGTTTGATAGTAATATCAAAAGAAACCAAGGTTTCTAACAACTAGTGTACATAGGCGATGATGTATTTTACTATGTCAATGTTACAGTGGCTACATTTGAAGTATATATATATTATATATATATGCCTAAAGTGGAATTACGACCTTCATTACCGGGTTCGAACCTCTGGACATACAATCAGCGTCCATAGCCTAGTGGTTAGGGTGTCCGCATATAAATTTAACGAAAAGAGACAGTAAAGTGTTTCAAATAAGTCTGCTTAATGGCAAGCATATCTTTCTGTTCTGATCTTTGATTCGCTCTGTTTTTCTCTTGTTAATTATGTGTAGGTGTATGTTCCTCAGATGTAATCAATAAAACTTAACCTTTGCTTATATCTGAAATCTGAACAAAAGTGGGGGCTCGCGTGCCTCTAGGAAATCGAGAGAAATGATAAAAATCATGCTGTTCTATGTTTCTCCGTTATCAGATTTTAGGCCGACCGCCCACTCGAGCCTCCCTCCTGTCCCGTTCACTTCCTTTCTCTTCTGATAAAGATAAATTTATCAAATTTCTCTTCTGATAAGGATGAATTTATCAAATTTTCAAACAGAGAGCTATAAATACACACTTACAAACAAACAATTTGATTCTTACTTTTCTGGTTGCTTTATTAAGATAAACAAATATATTTCATTGCTGACAAAATTAACAAAGAAAGTAAATCTTACCTTTCTTTTGGTGGTGACGCAACCCACCTAACTGTGTCACTTGGTCCACTTATATCTAACGTCAGGGAAGTTGACGAAAATCTCCTTCAAGAAAAAGTTTAAAAAAGAGAAGAGAGATTTATTATAAATGATTTTATCTATATTTTAAAATTATTAAAAAATTTGAATATGAATGTAATGATAGGTAGGATTTGATTTTGGAATTAAACACAGTAGGGAGGAGAGAGAAAATGGGAAGGGGAATGGAGAGGAGGTGCATGGAGGGAGTGGGAGTGTGAGAAAGGTGGGAACAGGGAGGATGAGGGATTAGGAAGGGGATGGTGAGGGAGGAGGGATGGAAGGGGCGAGGGCAAGAGATGGGGAGAAGGAGGAGCATGAGGGAGTAAGGGAGAAAGAGGGTGAGAGAAGGGCCAGAGACTCTGGAGAGAGAGGAGCAGAGAGAGGGAGGCAGGCAGGGTAAGAGGGGATGGACTCCAAGATAATATGTGAGACAAGAGTTATTTAAACAAACTTGGCTTGTTGGCAACATACTTCAGCAAACACACGAGCACAAATTTAATTGTTACTTTGCTGTAAGAGTGTCAAAAAAGAAGCTTTCTACACCTCAAGAAAGTTTTTTACCTTTCAAAAAACAACTTGCAACATTTAGCCTGGTCCCTCCAACCCCTACAATAGATGAAACCAGACAGGAGCTAATTTGCATACAAATATTTGGGCAAAATTCTTTGTTTTTTGATTAATTGACTTGGTCACTTAACAGCTGCTTGCACAACATTGGTCAAGACCAAGTTTTATTTTGGTCAAAATATTTGCAACAGAACAATAAACTGTAGTGAATCACAACTGAATCTAACAATAAGTTTTGCATAACTTCAATAATGTGATTCAACCAAAAACTACCAAAACTTACAATTAAAAGTGAGTACCTATCATTTCACTTTTAACCAAACCTTATTTCTTCATGCGCCACTTAGCATTTCAAATTTCCATAAAAGTTTGACGTCAAGCTAAACATGTGGACATGCACCAATACACCCACCCAAACAAGCAAAAGAGGTTAAATTAATTATAAATTACGGGAGAATAGTATTACGAAGACCAACGTGGGAATAACAGTACGGAAAGTTTTATCACCCTGAATTATTCAGAAAAGATGTATGATTAAGATAAAGACAACTTCAAAAGATGTTCCGATTGATTATTAATACTTCATGAATTTTCTAGAGAATCCGCAGACCGGTAAACAGGTTCACATTTATAGCAAATTGACTATACTTCAACAGTTTCAACTTTTCCTGCAGATTCATTTGGAAGATACTGCACAGGCTTTTTCCGTAACCTCGAAAGTTTGTACTATTTTGAGTTTTCCAGTATTTTTATTTTCAAAGTTGGTATCCTTGTAAGAATCATGGTAAAAGGGTATGACAAAGGCCCTTTAAGATGTCTGATGATCCATCTGATGAGGGCCGTTATCAAAGAAATGATTTTTTTCCAAGGACTGGACATAAATTTGTGGTTTGATGAAGCGATTTGATAGAGCTCAGAAAAATTTAAACACTGTGAGGTCACTGTCAGCGAATATTCTGTTGTAGCCCAAATTTCATTATAATTCAAATTTTGTTATAATTCTAACTTTGTTTTCCTTTTTTTTTTTCTTCCAGAACCTTGTCCTTCAAATATTGTTTTGAACATTAACCGGTCTAGTTCTCCATATCCAGGTATGGCAGGTGGTATCTATATTAAGTTCTACCTTTGGTTTTCTAACAGATATGACCTAGGCTTGCCTCTGAAATAGTTAACCCTGAGGTCACGGTCTCGTGACCCATTCCAGACGCACATTTATCTGCTAATAATTCATGGGCAGACTTTGAGAATGCTCTGGCCCGGTTTATTTATACATCCTACCAGAGTAATAACTGGATAAGTTTTTCATTATCCCTCCTTATTGAGCCAGATAACCTAGCTGGATTGAATTCTCTGAGCATCACTTTGTTCTGACTAACAAGGAATTTGTCAACTGATATTGACTTCGACTTGCCTCTGAAGGGTTCATCTCGAGGTTGCTGTTTTGTGATCTGTTATCCCCGCCAGACATTTCTTTATTTGTTTGCTGATTTTCCATTTTGTTTGTTGGGGGGGGGGGGTTGGGATAACTATAATATGAAATACTAATAATATTTTCTACCTTTCTTGTAAACCTGGTTCTCTGGTCTGTATGCCGATTGGCTGCGTTCTGCCTATTGATGCATACTGGATATAGCTTGTTTGCTGATTTTCCATTTTTTGTTGGGGGGGGGGGGGGTTGGGATAACTATGATATGAAATACTAATAATATTTTCTACCTTTCTTGTAAACCTGGTTCTCTGGTCTGTATGCCGATTGGCTGCGTTCTGCCTATTGATGCATACTGGATATGGCTTATTTGCTGATTTTCCATTTTCCGTTTTTGTTGGGGGGGGGAGGGTTGGGATAACTATAATATGAAATACTAATAATATTTTCGTACCTTTCTTGTAAACCTGGTTCTCTGGTCTGTATGCCGATTGGCTGCGTTCTGCCTATTGATGCATACTGAATATAGCTTCCTTCTGGCTGTATTTGGGAGCCCTCTCTTGTCTCTGGTTTAATGGAAGGAAACAACGCAATCCGCCTCTTCTCCTCATCACGTATATGCTTAGAGCGCCACGCACGGTAGCAGCAGTAACAGACCTGGAGATGCAAACAGGGAGACAAATGTACCACGTAGAGTGGAAGGGGGAGGGGGGGTCGGCACCAAAAAGGGGGTGGGCACTGGAGTGTTAGCTCAGTGGTTAACGCCATGCCTTTCATTCATAAGGTCCCCGGTTCGAGTCACGTTAAATATGAATGTAAGAGACTGATTTCGGTCAGCTTGCGGCTTTGATAAGCCAATGAGGCTTCTTCGCAAGTTCCTGCTTGCAGGAGGATCTAAAATACATACCAAATGGATCTAGCATATCCAAGTTGTAACATCCAACCCATGGGACACACATCGTATGAAAGATGTAGCTACTTTACTCCCACGGAATCGGAATTTTATATTACATTTAATATTTTATATGTCACATATTAGCTCATAGGTACACCACTGCATGTGCAAATGCATCAGTTTACCAAAAGGCTAGGCCCTACAGTAAGTCTCTATATAAAATCAAACCCCCAAAGCATAGGCCTATCCATACAAAATTCAGCATTAATTCAGTTTTGAAAACCATCTGGCTGGCCTCAGAAGGTTTTCCTGAGGGCGGCATGCCACCTGCAGGCCACACTTTGCCCATCTGTGACAGTCACAGGATGAGAAAAGAACTCAATGAACTGTTCTCAAGGATAACAACATCAAACATAGTGAGACAATTGTACCCAACAGAAGTGTCCTTCTTTCCTTTACTCAACTTTTCGAGCAAATTAAGGAACTTGATTCCTTCGCCATCTCAAACTTGACACATTATTCTTTTTTATAAAAGCATATCACATCCCACATGTCCCTCCTTCCTCCCATGACAGAAATTTGCATAATCATGCCTGATTCACATGAATGTATGGAAAACAATTTTTGTTCTCATGAATGCTAATTTTTCTGGTTCTTTATATAACAAAAAAAACATGACCAAAAGGTGGATATAATAAGCAATCCTACTAAAATTGCACAAAATCCCTATAGAATGACTGAGCACTGAAAATGAAAAATTTACTCACAATTGCTATAAAGATGATGAATATTGCACAGAAAACTCCGACCAAGTATGGAGCATGACTTGTTTGCCAAAGATTATTACCCGCGAGGACCCTATGGATGTCATTTGCAACCTGCGAACGGAACAAAGAGTGTTGCCACAGTTTAGTAGGCAAATTAATACAAATTTGAGTTGCCTGCTGTATACATGTATATATACAATATAACAATAATGAATATTTTACTTCATGTTCAAATGGGTGAGAGGCAAGAAAAAAAAAAAAGAAACATGGCAAAGAAAATGAGAGACGGAGAAAGAGAGAAAGAAAAAAAAAGGAAAAGAAAAAAAAGAGGTACTATATCAGTAGACACTTTTGAGTCTGTCAATTTGTTAATTTCAATAATTTAAATGTCACCAGTATTCCCCCCTCCCCTCCCCCTCCCCTCCCCCTAATTTAGAATGCTAAAATGTTTGGCTAAACAGTGCTCCTACAAAAGTGCTCCTACAAATTACTCCCAGATATATAGAAGGATCAGAGTCTGTGATAGGTACAGATGCTCTTGAGGATGGCAGTATAATGCTTACATTTCAAACTTTTGAGTACAAGAGTAATCAGCCTTTATTGGACTTTCTATGATATTTGGAAGGAGAGGAAGGGTGGGTGGGGGAGGGGAGGGGCAGGGAGGGGGAAATACTGATGACTTTGGAATATATTATGTTCTTCTTTGCAATGTTGTTTGATGCTAAAACTCTCATAACGTTGTACATCAAAAAAACTTTCTGTAGCTTGACATGAAGAAAAGTTTCATTTAAATAGTTAAGTGGAAGTTGAAAATTTTTCAATATGCTTTGTACATGTTGTATACAGTTTGTGCATAGTTAGTTTACTAGATCCACTGTACACCCATTGTAGACTCAGCAGTAAAGAGAGAGAGAGAGAACAGTGCTGGATTGTAGTTGGATCCCACTGTCTGCAATATAATGGAACTCCAAAGCATCCTTACTGTACATAGCAACCATTAACCTCACACTACCTGGTACTGTCAATGTACAACCTCAGACATTTTCCACTGCAAATGTGTACTAAAAGAACATTCAACATTGCTACATATTTCTGGTCAGATCATTCACATGTATGTTACAGTATAAATGTACTGTGTTTATATACTTTGTGTTTATGCACTGTGATTCGAACAGTACTGTATATATGACAAACCCTCTTTATCAGGCTTAATTTCCAAAAATTTAATAATGTGTGACAAATTTCGTCACTTCCAAGAATTTCTGTCCATATCCACAATCACTAAATATATATGCACGGTACCCTTAACTAATACTGTATTTATCTCCATAAGAGCAGATATTCACCACTATACAGATTATGCAACATATAAATAGTGTATAGACTCAGTACAGGTATATTTATCAAGTGAATTAAATATCTGGTAAATTCATAAACAAGTACATTAAATTAATGAAATGAAATGCCACCACAACAGTGAAAGCCCAGTACCATTGCAACCCACCGAGTGTTGAATCTCGACGAAATGGCTAAGAGAGAATTTTCTGAAGTCTTTTTTAAGTAGTGAGAATATGATTCTTTATCCTATAAATATCCCTGTGGCTGTTAACTGAACCCCGGGCCCTGAAAATGTAACCCCTTGAAGCCTCTATTCCTCCCCCTCCCCCTCCCATGGTTTCACCAACATACACAAAACATGATATAGTATTGACATTCTAATGGCTGCAGTATGGTGTTTCAAGAAAAGTTATTTCACATTTCATACTAACTATAAATCCGGAATAAAAAATGCTCTTTTTCTTGAATTGTATGTACAACTTTATTGTACTTGCTTTCAGTTTTGAATAAACTCAAATGTAACACAACAAAAATGAAAAATTTGTAACCAAACCATAAAAAGTACAAAAACAAAGCAAAGCAAATCAAATTAAATCAAATCCCCCCAAAATATGAGAATAAGCACAGAGCAACCTGACTGAAACTATCAAAGAATCGGAATATTGATCGCTTGGTCAAACTCTGACGTTATTACTATGACACAGATGGCAAAAAAGGGTATTTTTGGCAAAAAGATGACAAAGGGATATCAACACGGATTTGTCACATGCTTTTGTTTTCCCTTCTATGCCTCGTTATTAAACACATTCGTTTCCCTACCCCTTGATAAAGAGGTGTTGCAAACAATATCGATTGATAAGAACTTATGACAATGCATAATAGAGTATCAGTCATTTACAAACAAACAGATCCATAAGGAGTGCTACTTTGGAGCTTTCAGGGTTAAAATTTTACAACTTTTTTCTTTTGTCAGCGGTTCGGAAAGGTGTCTGACGTGACGTGTGTTCGGGTGCCTGCCGTGAGCACATATCTAAATTGCGTGTTTGATATTATTTTCAAAATAGTTACTTGACCCCAAGGATGTAAAACAGGAGCAAAATGGGAAACTAGTGCAAAAATAGTACTTTACCACCCAGAAAATAAAAAATAAAAAAGGTCAAAGTTATTTAGACATTGATCACCTGTTCCTGATCTGGTCGGTCTAGTGATTATATTACAATTTACAGATGGGTATAAAATTGAGACTATTTTCCATATATTACCCTGTTATTCTGTGGCATGCTACTGTATCATTTTAGTAGAGGTTTGAGGCATACATCAATAGTTTCCAGTCTGGAATTTATATTCAGTGCTCAAATTTGTTTGTAGCATTCAGGTTAAGAATTTAGTTTCTCATTAAATAACTGAGGTACGGCTATGTGCTATATCAAGTGTGCAACTATCCTAAGCTACTTTAAAGCAGCATTCAGAGATTCATTTAACTTCAAGACTCATACTTCTAAACCTACACACCATTGTCTATATCAAATATGAAACTATCCTAAGCTACTTTAAAGCAGCATTCAGGGATTCATAACTCTTCAAGACTCATACTACTAAACCTACACACCATTGGCTATATCAAATATGAAAAGTTCTATCCTAAGCTACTTTAAAGCAGCATTCAGAGATTCATTTCACTTCAAGACTCATACTTCTACACCTACACCATTGACAATATTAAAAATGAAACTATCCTAAGCTCATTTAAAGCGCAAATTCAGGATTTAATTGAGGTCTTAATTTTTCACAAGACCCAATCATAGCCACAGCCAGACCACATGATATATATAGCTCCTTTAAAGTATGTAGTATGCACCAAGTGAACTAAGAATACACTACGTTTCCCCATATAAAAAACAGGACATCTTTCATTTCAGCTCCCTAATTAAAAGTGCAATTTACACGATTAAGCTTGTTCTCCCTCACTACCTTATGCTGACACCC
>KN882543.1:84765-97764 GCA_000934455.1 Apostichopus parvimensis
TGTATCAATATCAACCAATAGTTTGAGATATCTCAGCACATCAGCAAACTGTGCCTATTGTGTGAAACAGCATATCACAAAAGATGCAGCAGCTGCAAAATCCCCCGCAGCAAAGCTGCATCAATATCAAACAAATAGTTTGAGATATCTCAGCACACTAGCAAACTGTGCCTATTGTTTGAAACAGCATAGCACAAAAGATTACATTCTATGCAGCCTGGCTGCAGGACGCTGCAGCCCCATAAGCATCCTATTATTTTGTTGCCAAAGTACCTTACGAAATAAACAAAGATGTGTAGAAAATGAAGTATATTGCGTCAGAAAGTACAGACGGGTTGAGCTGTAACAAACAGCTGGAGTAAACCATTTCAATATCAAATATACACCTGGTGAATTGATTCAGAAACGTAGCCAAATTCATAATCAAATGAGTCTGGGATTTGTTTTAGTGCTTAGTTTTGGTAAATTTTGAAGTTATACGTTTTGGTATTATCTCTTGTTCTTTTGCTCACTAAGTTTGATATGTAAATAAACAAAACAGTAGAGTAATTTCATGGTTTATCAATTTTATTTATCATAAAATATACTGAGAGGACTATTGGATTAGAGTACAATGAACTGATATACATTTTGGTATGTGTACTTAAATCTCATATTAACTAACATATTTATTTATTATTTACTTATTTATTTATTCATTTTCATTCATTTCTATATTTTCCAGCAAATCACTAAATTTTACAGAATAACCACAGACAAATACAGATACTATTTCCATGCTACTGTTATCTTTAGTTACAGGTATTGCACTTTTGTTGGATGGAAAAGGAGAAAAACAATCTTGAGCATTTTCCCCCTAAGTTCTTCTCAAGATTTTTCATACACAGATGTAAACAAATAAACCCAAATCATTATGTTAAGCTCTATCATACATATAAACTGTACTGATGGTTTTTGTTTTGTTTTAAAGCATCTTGAAGTGGCTTCATACAATAATGAACAATTGAACATGTACACACATGTATTGCTTCTTCCATGCATAAATTTCTGATCACTTTTCACCTGCTATAGTGATGGCATTTCCTCTTTTTATCTCATCTCGCTACATGTAATGTATAGGGAGATGAGATATTGTAATTTACCTCACATCAGAGATGTGACTAACTGTGTAAAATGAGTGAGTGAGCAAAAAAGTGTGTCGTGAAACTGTCCCTAAACGGTAAGTCCGATTAAGTTCAAACTTGGTGGGTGGGTTCCTGACCATGTAATCTCATATCTGCATGATTTATGACCTCATAGGTCAGAGGTCAAGCAACCTAAAACTTGATGACATCATAGGTACTGTTGTGACGGCATTTCCTTTTCCTTTCCTTGTTTTTCCTGTGGCTTTGTTCCCATTTGTCAATACATGGAACAATACTATACTTTGTATTCGACAATACAGTACATGAACAGTAATTTTAATTTATTGCAAATCTTTTTAAAAACATTTTCTATATCATGTAGGAATTGCATGACATCATTAAAATACATATTCATGTTATGCAATTTTTCCTCAAGTACAGCTGACTAACTTGTATGTGATGGGGTTTTTTTTGCCCTTCTTGTTTCTGTCAAGTTCTCGGTCCCATTATGCATGCAAAAGGACTGAACATTAATTATACTTATTTAAGTATGAACCAAGCAAAGTAAATTTACTTCCTTATTTTTAATCATGTAGCAAGTGCATTAATATCATAATATATATCTATGTATACTTTTGAAGTTTTTATGTCAAATGATTAAATTTTTGCATGTTGGCATTTGATGCTAGTACTGTATGTTCATCTGCAAACTGTTCATATTAAAAAAAAAATTTTTTAAAATAGAGAAAAAAAATTGGTGTCGTAATTACTGAGTGTACAGTGCTATGCGGTACTGGTGTTCTTGTTGTCATCAACCATGGATATTACACAAACATAGTATATATATAGGTCTACAGACAACAGATGGTATTTCTCTCAAGTTTCTGTCAGGCCATATTTGAACCTACGCACTGTCATGGATGACAGAGCTTCAATGGTCTCCAAATTAAGACTTTTTTTTTTGCTTTCATTTAATGTCAGAAGACATGCCACACACAGACAAAAAAGTGAATGTTTATACTTTGAATTACACAATGTTACTGAGGAGAGGGTAAGAGGACTATTTAATTTAAGTAATGACTCAGGATTTGTACCAACATTGTGATAAATTATGTCCAGGATGAAGAAGAAGGAGGCTTATCTACTCAGGAAGAAAGTGAAGGCCATAAAAATGACAGACATACTGAAAGACATACTGACAGACATACTGACTGACAAGTCTACACAATTAACAAAATATCATCACCTGCGAGACAAAATGACAATATTTTGACAGTTTTTTTTGGTTTACTGCAAATGGGGGTAGGGTGGGGGGGAGGGGGACAGGGAGAAAGAAAGAGGAAATTCCATACCAAAACCAGTACAGACATCATTGTCTATTAGTGTAATGCGTTGGACAAATGTTATAGGCGAAAATAATAATTTGTTAAAGTGAAAGGGAAAAAAAATCTGTGGCAGAATTCATAACATTTGAAACAAATTATCAGATGGACAAAAAGTATCTGCATGGTTCAAGATGAACAGACTTTTAAAAAATGATTATTTCCTCTTAATTTCTTTAAGCCGCCACCCTTCGGGCTCCAGGCACTTCATTAAGCATGAAAGGAATTTTTAAAATCTTCTGTCAACGATTTCTACAAAATCCTTTATCCCTCCATTCATGATTTTTCTTTCCTGAACGATCGTAACCCATGATCACTTCCGTTCCCAACCGTAGACGAGGATTAAAACCAAGAGTTTCTAAAAACAAAAATGTTGCACGAGAGCAGCGCACCGAGCTTCGACTCCGGACCACAATCGATATCATTCATTTATATTAATACCCAAGAGAGCGCAAGCAGCCGATAAGTGATCAGAAAATGTCAGCAATTGTCGATAATTTCTCTTGCGACTTTGAGGAGACGTTTCCTTCGTTAAGTAATTGCATAGGGGCATCCTGTTATTTTTTTTTTACGAGAGAAGCAGTCCTACTTCCAAAATGGCTTTACACCTCAGAAGATGCTTCGTATTTCTTAGCACCACAATTTCACGCTTGTCAAATTTAGATTCCCCCGCCCCCCCCCCCCTGCCCTACCCTGTGGGTGGGTACCCACTCCCCTTCCTTCTCACTGATTTATCTACTGCCTTGACAATGTTACATACAGTCACCTGTAAACCATGTCACAACAAAAGAGTCCATCTATATAGGATCCTTAAGATATAACCTACAAAATAGTTCCTACTGGTTTTTATACAGATGCTCATGCCAAAAGAAAATTCTCTACTGTAGTTCTGACTTGGGTATGCATTCCTCTAAAAATTGTCAGAACAAACATGTTTGGTTATGACACTTAAAGCAGCTTTTTGCATTCATTTCAGATAAATTTTCAGCAGAATTTGATACCAAAAATTGCCTTTGCAATGCAATTTACTTACTCGCTTGTCATAATCAAACTTCCTTTCAAACGAAGAAATGTTCAAATAGATTTTTGAAAACTTCTGAATTGCTAAAACGTTGCGTGCCTAATAATTCTCTGAAAAATTTACTTCTTCAATAAAAATCATTCAGTTATATTGTAAAAAATGTGCAGAGCTGGTATTTTCATTTGACATCCAAGTGTAATCTGTAATGTGCATAATATTCTTTTATTAGTAAAAATTGAAGGACTAAAATTGGTCAAAATCAAATGTTAAAGGGATATGCTACTGGCAGACTATGGGACACTTATCTAATACAGAGAAATCATGCCACAATTTTTAATAGTTTCAACACCCCTTTAAACAATATCTTGTCCCTATTAAACTCCAGACAACATATTTTGATTGGGAAGACTCTAGATTCTTCCAGAGTGTATCAGTAGGTCATCTGTGATATCAGCTTTATTTTCCAAAATTATAAGTTGCTTGTTTTCCTTGAAATGTGATTTATTTGGATAGTTTACTTAGCTGTCAATGTCCTCTGTATTTAGCATTTTATCAAAATGCAAATTTTTTTTCTCTAGCTAGAAATGTTATTTCCCGCAGAATATGAATATCCGAGTTGAATATTATAAACAAAAAAAAAACATTTTCCAGTTGAATTGCCAAGATGACAACATGCTTCCAACAACCTTTCATTTCAAGTCAATATATCGCATCCACCCTGTAACAGCAATTTCGAGCAACTATAAATACCACAAAAGTGAAAGTTTATAAGTCATTAGCCTTATGACAAAAACCGGCTTTCATATAAATGAAGTGACAACAATTGCAAAAGTATACTTCCAGGGAATAGCCCTGCCAACAGGAAGGGAATTTTTCATTATGGCTAGGAGTGGTATTGCCAGAGTGGTATTGCCAGGGCCTCCCAGTGAAGTTAGTCCCCCCCCCCCCTCTGGCTGGCATTAGTTTTACTTAGTCTCTTTTTCGTCTATGCATCCAGTCTGAAAATTACTAGTCTGCTTTATTTTTATTTTTTGCTACCTGCAGGAGCTTGATGGGACTTGGAACCCCCCACCCCCCCCCTTTCGTCACACTGAAAATAGTATCTCTCAAAGTTTGTTCTGTTAATAAAGATACAGTATTAGGCTTTACTGAGCAGGGAGAAACTAAAATTGTTGAATACTATAGGCACTGCTGTCACTATAGGTACTTTATGATGTCACTATACTGTAGGTACTTTATGATGTAACTGTAGGTACTTGATGTCACATTAGGAACTTTATGATGTCACTGTAGGTACTTTATGATGTCACTGTAGGTACTTTATGATGTCACTGTAGGTACTTTATGATGTAACTATAGGTACATTATGATGTAACTGTAGGTACTTGATGTCACATTAATAGGTACTTAATGATGTCAATATAGGTACTTTATGATGTCAATATAGGTACTTTATGATGTAACTATATGTACTTTATGATGTCACTATAGGTACTTTATGATGTAACTATAGGTACTTTATGATGTAACTATATGTACTTTATGATGTCACTATAGGTACTTTATGATGTCACTATTAGGTACTTTATGATGTAACTATAGGTACTTTATGATGCCAATATAGGTACTTTATGATGTAACTATATGTACTTTATGATGTCACTATAGGTACTTTATGATGTAACTATAGGTACTTTATAATGTAACTATAGGTACTTTATGATGTCACTATAGGTACTTTATGATGTCAATACCAAGTTAGTTGAAAGAGTGGCAAGGACATGGTTGAAAGGGAAGGGGGACAATGTAGGAGGTAGACATGGTCTTCTCTCCCCTTCCCCAAACTCTCCATTACTTACAACTGTTTCTTTAATTGAGACAACAGTTATCAAAGGTACAGTACAGTTTCATGGAAAAATACTCTTGCCCTTCTTTCCTTCCGTTTTTCGCAGTTTCATAATGGTGCCTGTATTTACTTCCATATTTGTTCTCGTCACTCTAATTGCTTTGCATAATTCATAAGACAGCAGATATATGCTGCTGTAGAATGCTACACAGTTGCAAGATAAATAACAACTAATTAGTCATAGTTAACATAATTTTGGGTTTTAAAATAGATTTTAAAGTGACAGATCGCTAAATCCATTACTCATCACTGTAAACATGAAACTATTGAATTAACTGGATTGTTTCAACCTTAATTATCACACGAGAGATCAATTACAATAGACGTTATTTATTGACTGTAACGGTAGCTACTTGTAAGGTTTTTTAAGTTTGTTTATCAATAATTACTATGTACACATTAATATGTAATGCTCGTCACTGCACATCTTTGCTTCCGTGTAAAGTAGCTATTTTTGACCATTTCTAATTGATACACAGTGTTTTACTAGATGATATCAACCCATTTCTTGAATGACGGACAAAATGGGATTTTCAGAACGTGACACTTTCAAAGGGCTTGTAAGTGTTTAAAACATCGTTCAGATCAGCGTCTCCAAATAAGAAACCTGATTGCTTTTAATAATCATGTTAAGACATTTCTCAGAAAGAATTAAACTTTAACCAACACAATCTATTTCCATCTAAATAGACATTTTGTGGGATTCTTTGACGACTGGTGTTAAACCAGAGTGCAAGAAGAAATATTGGAGAGCGTGTAAACTATGACAAGGCCGGCACAGAAATGATTATCTGGTTTTATTATTATTATCTGGTTTAAATGTAAGCCACGTCTTCAAGCTACTCGTGTAGACGCTTCCGACGACAGGAGTTACAATAAACCACCTGGGTTCTCACAGGGTGGATGAAAGATGTTTAAACTGGGTGGTAAGGGGCCAGCAGGGGGGTGTGGGGGGTTGAGAGATGATTTCTAACCAAATTGGTCTTAATTACTATTTAGTTTCACTAATTTTCAACAATCTGAAATTTTTTAAATTATGTTTCTCAATAACCTCCTAACAAACCGGTACTTTTTAATAACAAATGACCAAACTACACAATATTTGCACAAAATGGAATACCCTATAAAACTAAAAATATTCTTAAGTGATTTAATAGAACCCTCTGGCTTTTCCTTAATTGAAGAGTCCCTATAACTGTTTTTTATAGCTTACAGAATTTTTCTTGTACTTGTGCCCAAAAACCTTGTACTATAAATACACATGTACTCATACTAAGGGAAACTCTATACTTGTATTCATCCTAATGCTGTTGTACTCATATAGCCGGAGAAACCGATTTGGGAGGGCACATTTTAATACAGGAGGATCGCCACCCGGGGAGGGGGGTGGAGGGATAGATTAAATTTTTGCTCATCTCAGGGGGCTCACAATAGATGCCAAATGATGAAATCCTTTTTCCATACAATTTGTATTCCATTTTCCTGTTTTTTTGTAATAAAAACTAGTCATTTTCTAAATTCAAATGGAATAAATGGAAAATGGAATGTTGATTAACGTTTTTGTCCATATTCCATAATTACCAGATATATAAAAAAAATGTCAAATTGTAAGTGTCAGAAGGGAAATTTTTATTTAAAATAAAACAATTAGGCTATTGTAGGCCTAGGCCATAAAAACTGATAAAAGCTGCGTGGTATATTTTTGCACCCCCTCCCTCCCCCCTTGGCTGCGTGCCTGCTCTTCAACGGTACTACTAATAAGTCTGGGAAATGGTACCAGCAAACTTGTGACATATTCAACACAAAGTTGCGGATAGCAAAGACAACACCTGTGCCACTTTAACGAGATGGAGCGAAACCTTCTACTTCTCATGACGAGCAAGACAAGTCTCATTAGCAGCCTGAGTAACATTTCTCTCTTTATTTATTCACCTAATGGATTTCCTTCAAGCTACTAAAACATTGATCCAAAGCAAATAACATCCTCTCTGGGTACCCATCACGGCGGAAATTAAAAACGGATTAAGAAGGCAAGATCTCTCACCGACGACATCCATCGATGGTGACTGAAGCCTAGTTAATATAGTAGTATTCCCTTGAACTCTTTTTTTTTTGCCGATAAACATTGGGCATTAACGGAGCATTAAATATTCACCGCTTTAGAGAGGATCTGCATTGTCGATTTTGTTGGTAATTGGTAATAACATTTTCCCTGTCTATCTCTCTACAAATATCACCTGACTCAGCAGCCGCCACCGGAAAACATAAATTCCGCTCCAGTTATTAAATCACGGCAGAGGATTTCCAAGTCATTTTTCTACTTTCCGTGAGAGAGAGAGCGAGCGTGCATGAGAGACGGGCTATAACAGGAGGAGTGGCGAGAGGCAGAGTTACTTGATTAAAACTTATCTCCATTACGGCGTTTTTACGGGCGAGGTTTCTGGTGGTTTTTTTTACTTTTTTTTTTTTTTATGTGACTGAAAGAGATACCGCTGGTTTCTTAACTTTATAATAGCCTGCGATAAATGGTGACAAATATCTTACTTGGCCGAGTCACCAGATGGTGAGAGGGATGGTGAGAGGTAATTAAATGAATCCTGACCACAAGTCTCCTGGTGGCAAAAAGCCCTTCCTGAAGTCTCACGACGAGTGGAATTGGAAGTAAAATTAAAGTAGCATTTTTCACAGAAAATGATATTTCGCATATTAAAAATGGATAGATCTCCCAAGAAGGTCATCTTCACAATCTTCACAAAAATGTGTCATAAAAATAATTAACTGCCATGGATGAATTACTCTGGCAGTGTAGAAGCATAGCATAGCTTTTATTGTTTCAAGTCAACATTCATAAATGATTTTGACGGCTAGTAGTTATCCACAAACTTGTTCAAGCATTAATTGATCGATCAAATGAGTTTTCTTGATGAGTTTGCCAATATCGGTTCATTTGTTTTGTCAGGAGAGAAACAAACAGTAAAATCTCAGGAAAGTCGTTTTTAATTGCTTATTTTTATTTCTTTGCAACGTAAATAAAATGATAATTTTAACTCCATCAGAAAATCCACTCCCCCATCTTCCTCCTCCCTCCCCCCTCCCCGCCCCCAAGAAAAACAACACATAATAAAACACATCTTTTATTCTGCTATTGAACCCTCTTCACACTACCTCATTGTGCTTAATCTCCACAAATTCCCCCAAAATTCAAAATTTATTTGTTTCTGACTGACATTGTCCAGTTTGAAACAACATCAAGTTTCGCAGCATTTTCCCGTTGAAGTAAATTCTATCTTTACCATAAAAACTACTTAAAAGTACTTCAAAGTTTAATGGATCTTCACTCCTGTACCCCTCCTCCCCTCCTCACCCTCAATCAAAGGTCTCTCAATCAAGGAGACTATATTCTTTCTTCATAAGGAAACAAAACAAAACAAAACAAAACCAAGACAACAAGAAACTGCAGATCACTTCGTAGATCGATCTAGAATATGCCGTCCAGAGACTACAAATATTATCGAAATGAAATGGCTCGAAGTTACGGTCTGCCAGCCGCACATTCCGGCAAAATTTTTGTTCGTCCTCCAAAAGGCACTATATGTAGTAGTCTTCTTAGTACAGTGAATATTCATCCACTTACCCTACATGATGCATAAACTAGAGTTAACATATTCAGCCAAGGGCATTTCTACAACCTAAAAAATCAATAAAATTCATTAAAATCAGGTGAAGTTGAATTATAACCTACCTATGGGAACAAAATGAAGTGGTATATTTTGCGCCTATGTCAATCGTGTGTCATAAATATGCAGCTCGGCTAGGAGCCATTTCTTAATTGCAATTTTACACCACTATCCAATGAAGCTCCTTGTTCCCTAACAGTCAAAGGCAGTGAGAGAGAGAGAGAGAAGCGGGGGTAAATAACGGCCTCTCTGGTTCCGATGCTGCCAAAGTTCCTGCTAAAGGCTAGGCACGTTAACATTCATGATTGCTGTATCAAAGCAGAACTAGAACAAAAGCCTGATGTGATCGATTGATGATGTTTTTAACACTGCGTGCATGTGCTCTCACTGTGAAGAAATTTTATACAGCGTGTCACACACTGACAGGTGTACTTAGTTTAACTACAGTTTTAACAGGGTATAGATTCAAACTGTACCTATACAGCAATAATCAATTTCTATGGATTTTTTTGTTTCATATTTTCCATTTTAAATTTTGTTTATAGGGGTCCAACATTTCTTAACCGTCAGTACTGGATGTATGAGATGATCTTCGATGACAGAAACATTAATAACTAATTAGGTTGCATGGGTCGACCAATCACGACAGTAGCCTACTTTATTACTTTCTTCCATCATCTCCCCCATCCCCTCTTCCCCCTCTCCTCTAAAAAAAATAAAAATGGGCTAGTTTGTATTACTATGCAGTAAATCATTTTTAAGCTTGTATTTATAAAAAAAAATTAGAACAAGCTTTGAGTATTGTACCTGGTGGGATATTTTAATGTCTTTATGCAACTCCTCACTAAATTCATTAATACATTTTACCAGTACCATAATTTGCGGTAAAACCATCCACGTATATGGAATTTGTGTTTTTTTTATGCCAAAAAGAAGAAATAAATAGGTAAATAAATTACTAACGATATGTAAGGGTTTCATTTCAAAAATAGTATGCTGAGGGGGCTGCAGCATCCTGCAGCCAGGCTGCATAGGATGTAATCTTTTATACTGTGCATTTCAAACAATAGGCACTGCATGTTGGTCTGCTGAGATAATCTCTACTGCATGACTACTGATGCAGCTTTGCTGCAGGTGAGTTTGCAGCTGCTGCAGCTTCTGACAGTGCCTAAACAGCTTCAGCACTGATTTTTATATATATCAAACAGCTTAGGCTAACTGCTAAGTATAAAGTACAGTGCAGTAGGTCGAGGTGAAATAACAGTATGTGGAGGTTTCAGGCTCATTTGAAATTCAAATTACTTACTTGCACCTGTTGTGAAACACATAAATACAAGACATGAGTACTGTTCTTTATTGCTCAATCATATCCATGATTGGTAGAGAATTTTTTTTCTCCAAAATGTGCTGTATTTATAATGAAACCTTTCTTTTGTTTCTTCCTTCTGTTATGAAATCCATAAGTTAATATCGATTAGATACACTTCAGATGTACACTGATATAAATTCCCCAACATAGATGGAAAAATAATCTTTACAGATGAATTAATTCCAGGACCTTCTAAACTTGTAAGAATCACTTGATTATTCAAACTTGCGTAAAATCTGTGCATCATCTTGCAGAGCATTTTCCATTAAATGCAAAAGGCCATTTCTGTGAATTAAAATGTCCTGGATTATTCCTACGTATCATCTCAAATTGTATTTCATACTGGATTGAAACTGCTAAATATTGTCTTACACTGTACTGTACTTGCATATATGCTGTAGCCAATGCTGTAGCAAACTATGGGGCGCAAAACAAATCGGGGTGCTAAATAATTCCATTGGGTACTACTACTCAGATTGTTAAAATACCAAATGTCGGAAATTCATCTGAGGTTTTCACAGCTCGCTGACAGAGACCGTTTTTTGTTTGACAACAAGTCCATTGTCTAAGCTAGAGCTAGGTTTAATGCTGCTTCTGAGCATCAATGCTGGGTGGGGGGATGGGATGGGGGGGGAATGATAGGTCGTGGCTCATAGTCCTCATGTAAGATCCTGGCACATGGGCCAAAAGGATTGCATGGGGATCATGGTGCTAAGTAATACATCTGCATTTTAGTTTTTGTATTTTTAAATGGTTAGAAAGCCAACTGAGGCTCATTTAACCCGAAATCTATGAGATGATCTGGGACGAATATGGTTTATATCGAGCCTTTTACTTTCAATGAGTATTCCAAAAATTAGAAGATGGGTGTGGAATTGTCTCAATCATTCCAGGTCCAGGACCACCACTTAACATCCCCATCCCACAGAGGAGGGTGTAGTAACCTCAGCCTCTGGCAACTTTCTCAAATACTAAGGAAGGTAAAGGCATCCCCTTCTCCCCCCTCCCTTTCAACATCACTGCAGTGCAGCCAAGTAGAACAAAGCGGTTTCAAAATCACTGAAAGAACAAACCAAATCCAAATCTGAAATATCAAATCCGTGACAGAAGACTCCGCATCTCTTTTAAGATAGGTCAAGAGGAATCTGGTCTCTGGTGGGTGTATGAAACCTTAAAGGGTGTGAAGACTGCGCAAAAAGAAACGTCTAATGCCGGTAATCTGACCTAGTTTCGAATGAGGTGTAACAGAAGTGTTAGACACCACCATCGATTGCAGACAATACACACACACACAGCTTGCTACCGTCGGTAATTAGACACTAGTGTACAGTCAGTACATACAGCTGTGGTCAATACCCACAGCACAGTGTACAAACGATACAGCAATGGATATCTCAGGTCCAGCTAAAGATAACAAGGTATCACACTTCATTACTGTCTGCATTTTGTAGCGACACAAACAAAACGTCACTTGCAAGCAACGGAAAGTTAACTTTTTCAGATGGCCGCATGCGGTTTGGGGCGAGTCTTCAATGCCTTTATTGGTTGTGGGCCGACACTTAAACCCGCCTACACCACGCCTTCACCAAGTTTTAATATGTCTATCAGTTTAACTGGAAAGTACAGAACACACACGTGTAGCTCCACACACTCATCTGCAGTAATGAAGTTTATACATAGATATAGTACAGTACCTGAGCCATTTATAGTAACAGTATCATACAGGTATATGCTTGACACTCTCGATGTCTTATGTCTATATACTATTTTGAATGATAAGGTTGCTTTGCGGTAAAATGATACATACAGTAAGTTCTCTGTACATTTCATTGCAGAGAGACTTCAGCATGCAGAAAATTTGAAATTAACTCATCTGTAAAAGTATGTTTTAGAGTTACAGTAGACCAACATGGATTTGAAAGATTTTAATCAATCTAAGAATGGAACTTCATTCTTGAAGGAGAAGAGGGGCACAAAGAAAAAGAATAAAAGGAAAGAAAAGAAAAGAAAACCAGAGGGAAAAGAGGAACAGGGTTTTTTTTGAGGGAGGGGGATGGGGGATATTTCTTGTCTGTGATGTCCCTGCTTAACATGTTAAACTTTTGTAGAAAGTATAATTCTTCTTTCTTTTTTTTACACGAGGGACCTTACGTCTACGCTACACGAATCTATTGGAAGTAAAAAAAAAAATATCCCGAGGTTCTCTTATCCATCAATATCATCTTCTCAAGGTTTTCACCTTCGAAACAGATCATTTGCAAGACAGGGAAATGGAAATGAAGAACCTCATAAAAAGCATTAGCATCGAGTAGAAGCACAGATGCAGGCTGGTACAAACTGTTACGAACTACATAATATCACCATCGAATTAATTAAAAGAGATATAAGAAACTTCAAACTTACTGGCAGTTTTTATTAGAGAAAATGGTGTCAATATTAAAAGTTGAGGAGAGGGCCAAAGCACTTTTCTTCTGTTTTACTGTATACTGTATATGTGTACATATTATATATACAGTGTGT
>KN882543.1:123094-142690 GCA_000934455.1 Apostichopus parvimensis
GGTAAAAATACTTCAAAAAGAGTTCATTTTCTAAGAAATGATTGATGAAAGTGGTAACGCTAAGACAGAGTAATTAAGGTGTGCCATTGTTTTAAAATCATGTCTTCACACCATCGTTTTAATCAGCATTTGGCTTTCATTCATGTTGTTGGGAAAGTAGGCCGTTGGTGGTGGTGGCTTAAAGGTAGCATTCAAATCTGCTAAAACTTCTAAAAAGTCGCATGAATGGACACAGTGCTCGGTGCTACGGCCTTTCATCATTGCCAGGAGTGGCCAACCAACAGGCATCTTACTTGCGAGGCCTTCCAGCTTAGACCTTTAAGACATCTTTCTCTATACCAACATAGTACAGATGCTATATATCAGGCTTGCTTTAAGTTGTAATACTAAATGACTGTATGTATTTTGTAGCAGCTAACAAGCATATTAAGATTTTATAACATATCTCACAGACCTCCAAAATCTTTGCTAAGCCGGTTCCATTTTGAAATCATGATTCAGGCGTGCAAGCATGGAAGACATATTACTTATACTAATTCTGACACTTTTGTGATAAAAGGCAGCAGTGCGAAGACTGTAAGAAACGAAGAAGTCATTGTACAAATCAGCTAGTATTCAAAACTCATATCAACCTTGAACCTATATTCAAGCACTTCTGCAAAGATTACTCTTTAACTATTACCAATCCAAGGTGCTGTATCCATGGAAGTCGCATTGCTATATCATGCAAATAAATGCCACATTCAACTTCATGACTTGTTTTCTTGATATCTTGCTTATCAACACACATCTGCAGTCACTGTAAAGATGGACAGCCCTCCCTCACATCACCTTTCAAAGAATTTTCACTGCAATCGATTCTTCATTCTAACACTGTTCTCATATACAAGATATCAAAGAATCCTCTTTTCCTCTTTGTACAGAACGCTACAATGCTAAAACTAGATGTGAATGGTTGGTTATAGGTTCACTTTATGATAAAGCATATTATCTAGCCACTAACATCAAATTTATTCCAGTTGTGAAGGTAACGTGTGTATTGCAATTCACGCTGTTACATTTAAAATGCTTGAAAAACATACTGTATATTTGATGAATGATATTACTATAAGATAGATGATAAGGCACTGAAATTTCTTCAAACTTTAGTAAAAAATAATGTCAATCCGAAAGAAATTTTGACATAATTCAACTCAACACATTTTACAATTTGAGACTTGAAATTTATTTTGAAACTAATCTAAGCTCATTTGTTTGCCAGTTCTAGTGATATAATACCATTGTTGGAGTTGTATTGGAGATTGCTTATCTCTGAAAAAAACACTGCACCAGTATTTAATTGTACTATATGCTACTATCACATGATTTTCTTGACCACTTAAATAAAATCAATTTTCTGGAAAGAATCAGTGATTGGATGAAACAAAGGGCTAAAACTTTCTAAATTATTAATTTTATTAGTTGTTTTTTTTTTTGTGATAATTTATATAACTTTTTATTGCAAGTATGGATGGAAGTTACAGGAAGATGCAAATGGTATCAAAGCTTAAAGAATATTATAGCTGTATCAATTAACCAATTGATTATTGATCTAGTTCAGATCCCACAAGTCTTATGTCTCTTGAATCGTTGAAACATTGCTCGAAGCTTCAAGATGACTAACTTCCACAACCCACGTGGACATCCCAACCAGTGCAGTCTCCTTCCACAAAGGAATCACTATCGACTCACATGTTTCATTTTGATAACCAAGATGAGTCAAATCATTTTTCAACATAAAGAGCTTGCAGTTGTAAACACAAATCCAACGCTATATTATAAAGATGTCATCGAGGTATCAAATCATTGTGACATTTAACACAGAGTATAGTAATGGCTATGCAAAAGAAGCAATACTATTGTTATCTGTAAGCTTAGGCTATCAAATTATTGTATTGCAAAACATGGTAGGCAAGAGCCAGATCTACTAAACTGAAAATGAATTAAAGCTGGTACGTCATATTTATTATAATAGAAATATAATATATAATTGTATACTGCCTCTTCACTACAATAGGATAACACCGAAATGTTCATAATTTCATCTGTCAAGAATTGACAAAGGAAAATAAATTACTCCCTAAGAAGAAAATTTATACACATTATTGGAGAAAAAGTTGATAGATAATTACAATCTACAAAGAAATGATTTACAGTGCCCCAACTTTCTGACTTATGGAAGACTAAATGATAAAGCAGCATGGGAGGTAGTGAACTTGTGGTACAACAAAACTATTGAAACTTTGTACACGGAGTAAAGCCATTGGATATGCACATAAATGCGTAAAAGCAGTAAAAATTTCAAAACATGACTGGGAGTCCATCTTTAAGTCAATGCTTAGAGAAGTATTTAGACATTTAGGTTAGCTTAAGAGCACCTGCACCTTGTCCAAATCCAACACCATGGGCACCATACTCCTTAGCATAACAAGCTGTAAAGAGAAAATAATGATATATAAAAATTGTATCAGTGAATGTCTACTATATTCAGACATACTGTAAACAATGTTCATGCACAATACAGTGGATTTTGGTAGCTTTAATGTTTGCTTAATGACTAAGAAAGAGCTAAATGCACACATGGCCACATGCCATTTAAAGTGAACAATTAAAGTTTGGAATTAAACCAATACAAATTGAATTTGTAAATTGTTCACACAAAACAGGAACAGCGCAAAGCATCAACGTGAAAAGATAATAAACCAAAGAACAAAACATCAGAAGCACATAAAGAAAGGCTTTCGAGCGATGCATTTTTTCTTTAAATAAAAAACAAACATGCTTATAAAAATATCTTGTCATTAGCTTAGGAACTGTGTCAAAAAAGGAAAGCTGCAGCAGCTGCAAAATTCCCTGCAGGAAGGCTGAATCAATATCAAACAATAGAGAACACCTTGGCGCACCAGCTGTGGCTATTGTGTGAAACTGAATCATCTATTGTGTGCAACTGCATTATGTACTATGCAGCCTGGCTGCAGGATGCTGCAGCCCCCTCAGCATCCTCTTTTGGCACAGTGCCTAACAATATGATAAAATACATTATCAAATTTTCACAACAAGATGAAAAACATATAAACACTTTAAAGATGTACATCACTTCAGTTTATAACTAGTGATATTCACAAGAATAATGAAATCTGGAATTAGTTAATACAGTAAAATGATATACTAAGCTCAAAGACAGAAAAAAAATTCGAATATAATAAAGATTTCTATATAAGTTTCGTTTTTTAAGAGTTCTTCAAATCCTAGAGTTATCACAGTAGGATTATGATACGTACAGATTTGATCCCGTTCATGTTTTCATAATTCTAATCGCTGATAATTTACCAAATTTAAAAACTTGAAAGATTTTTTATTAGATTTAATAAGTTGTAATAAACACAGCTGAGAAAATCTTTGTTGAGTGTCACTTGGCCATCTGGTTACTCTAATTCAAGCACAGAACTTAGACAAATTGTCAAATAGAGCAATTCTAAAAAATTGCTGACCTAACATTGTGATTGATATTTTCTCTCTTTTTTTCTCACATTTTTGGATTGAATCCTAAAACACAATTTAATGTAGATTGACATTCCAATATTTACTGGAGAAAAAGGTGTGAAAAAAGGGAAAAAAGGAGAAAAAAAAGGAACAGAAGAAAGAAAAAAATAAGTAAAGGCTCATAAAGTATCAAATGGTTAAAAGCTTGTGAAGAAATTTTATCCTGATAATATTGCAGGATACTTAAATACTTCCAATCTACAATTGTTCTCTTCAACAGTTTTAAGTATCAGCCTAGAATTTAACAACGACAGAAAAAGAAGAAAAATGTTGTAGAAAACAAGACAATTAGCATGAAATGGCAGAGTGAGTGGACAAAGCTGTACATAAATTTACACGGGCATGCAAATAAATTGATGAAATAGGCTGTAAACGAGTGATTCTTGTAAAAAGAATGATTTTGAAAATTGATGAATTCAAGGTACAATGAGATGTTGCAAAAATATAGTTTACAGAACAGCGATCAAGTATTTCTTTAATGTGATGTGACGTGACATGTTTCCATAGCAACACTGGAATGTGCTATAACAACCATGCAAATTGTTTTATTTATGAAATGATTTTCTTTTAAGCATGTTCACATTTGGGGTGAATACTGACAAACTTTAAGTAAATAAGCTGCTGCATATATAACCAAAATGAACTTTTATATGATGACATTTTACTTTGTAATTTCTTTACAGAAAAGCCTGATGTTACCTTTTCAATTTATTTACAGAAAAACCTTTATGTTATCATTCAGATTGATATTGACAGAATCTTTATGTGCCAATCCACTAGAACTTCATATTTATGAATTTTTGTATAAAACACATACTGCAACATTTTTTACAACAAAACTATCAACAACAAAACAGACTTGGACAATAAAACTGACAATAACAACCTCAAAAAATTGAACAACAACTAAACCATCACCAACACCAAAACCAGCAACAACAACAAAACCGTCAAGGACAGCAAAACCTCCAGCAACGATAAAATTTACAACAAAAACATCAACAAAGTCATCAACGAGAGCAACAAAGTCAACACAAAGACAACAACATCAATATTGGTTCAGATAGACCTGCTGATGTTACAATTCAAAATACTGCTAATAATGCACCTCATGAACATGCATCATAAATAAACCAGATTATAAATGAAAGTAAACATCAAAAGAACAAGAAGAAACCCCCAAAACAGAATACCAAATTGGCTGGCCTGGCCTACAAGAATAAGACATGATATCCTGGATAGAAAACTGAACATAACATTGGTACATGGATTTCAATATTTTTGTAATGTATTTATATTCAGAAATAAAACTACTTTCAACATTTTTTCCAGCCAGTCATATATTCATGGTGTATTCCAAATCGTGTTATCTTTTCAATTTGCATATAATCAACGAGAAATTTCTCTGTCAAATTTGACAAATTTCTTAGCAATCTTGGTTTTCTCTTTGTTTTACTATTGTTTTTTTTTTTGAAAGATAATTCAGTCAAGTTTTGAATGCTTTGTGTATATACAGCATTATACTAACTAGATTCGTCTTCCTTGTGTTTCTTTATTTTTCCAGGAGTGATTTAATTTGTTTAGCCCTGATCCTTCCTTTTTTTTAAATAATTACTATATTAACCATATGTGTATTTTGCAGAAATTGTAAGAATATGTGTATATTTAGTAATTACAACAACTTTAAAACAACATGGAAATAACTTGAAGGCTATATGTCAGCGGCCCACAAACTTTCAGTTCCATGACATCAGATGTTCCATGAGAACTGACTCACCACATTCCAACAGAACCCCTCCCTACTTATACTCTACGAATAGAAGCTTGATGCAAGAAAGCTAGTTACTGGCTGTGAGGCACCCAATAACAGACTTTGTGTTACATATTAATTTCATTCACAGCTTTCAATTGATGTTTGTGGAATTTGAAATACCCAATAATTAAGTAAAAAATACAAAGAGATATCCAATTTTTTGGGGGAAATGTTCACACAAGATTTTTTGTAAATGTTTTGTACTATGTCAATTATTCACAATTGTCTATTCTACTTTGGGCCCTTTAGATCGCAGCCCTGCCCAGGGCTCATCTTACTTGGAGGTAAATTTGGCCCTGAACATAGACAGATCACAACATATTTTACCATGTTTAAAACTACTGTAAACATGTAATAAGTGAAGACCATGTGACCAAGGGGAAGCACTTAAAGGTCTGCTGTATAGACCCCAACTATAGCACGCTATCATGGAAAAGTTTCTTGAGATTATACGTTATCAACCTGCCTTGGTCCTAAAAATGACCTCTTTTTACCAATTAGTCTGCAACGCCTGGCACATATTTCTATTTGTATGAGGGTCTGTGTGTGAACGCTGTATGATTAACTACACTGTGGACATGAACATATTTCCACACAGTGTTTACACAAAGGGCGTAATGGTGTTAAGAAGCTATGCAGGCTAATCATAGAGCCTGAGGTGTATTTACGACCGTGGCAGGACGACTACGTAATCACAAAACTTTCCTAGCTATAGCGTGCTATACTTGGAGCCAATATTAAAGCAGATCTTTAAAATAGTTACACACATATCCCGACATATCTTTACTCTGGTGGGGTGGAGCTGTCCGAGCCCATACTCGAGGCATCGTCACAGCAGGATCAAATGTGAGATCCGTCTAAAGACAGACAGACAAAAATATTTCCTGTAAATTCTTTTTTCACTGTGAGATACTTAAATGGGACACCACACTTTACTTTCTGTAAATTGTGACAATAGAGTTCAGAAGACTCAACTATGTCAATTTTAGCATGGTTGATTTTCTATTATGATGATTGATTTTAATATGAGTAATAGCATGATTGATTTTAATATGATTAATAGCAGATTGATATTCTAATATAGGCAGCACACCTCTCTTAACTGGATTTTGAGCAGTAGCTATAAGTTACCTTCAATCAACAGTTTTTCATACCAACTTCTTTATTTGTAACCACAACCTAATAATGTAGGCAAACTATGAAAATTGCACATAACCCATAAGAAGGAAATATCATCCAGTCTCCATTTAGATGTCCAAAAAAAGCTGCAAAAATAGAGTGATGTTATTTCTGTGATCTCAAGAAAATGAGCATTTATTTCAAGGGAAAAGTGGATGCCACCATCTTGCAGCTATTCCTGAGCAATGCAAGGCTGCACATTCCTTTAACTTTCATTCCTTTTTTTTCAGTTTTATCAAATACAGGGAAGTAAAAAGAGATGCTGCCAGTTTTGTAAAACCATGGATTTCAAATACAAGAACATTTGCCTTTTCCTTTCATAACCAATGGAATGACATGCATTTCTGAAATGGAGCACGTCTGATTGATACGAATGATATTAACAGCTGATTCAGAGAAGAGAGGGTATACTCTGAAAGGGCAAGCAGTTCAGTCCATGTGATGCACTTTCAAAAACAGTATCACCATGGTAACAAGACTGATGAATATGCATATCATATTGATGAAGACAAATGTAATATCAAGCAAACATGTAGTGAGATTATAATCATAATGTCAAGGGGTGATATCACAATCAAGGTTCACACAGCTATAATGATACTAACACTAGAATGCAAAAATGCATTGTGGTTTCGATGATGTAACATGAGCAATTTTCTTCATGAATCTGACTTAACGTATGGTGAGAGTGTACATATTTACAAGGGTTTAACGATTTGACCTCTGATGACCCCAAATAATGATACTAAAAAGGAAAAGAAATTTGTTTGATCTTTGTCCATACTGATAAATGAATGTCAAGGAATTCACTGATGTCCATTCATGCTCTAGGCGAGTTTCTTGTTAACCCTATTTTGTAATATCACGAAAATGAAATATTGCACTTCCTCCAATATGCTATGACGAACAAACTGAAAAATTATTACGTGGGTGTCTGAATATGTGACATGGGAACTATATCAAATGGCACAATTTTAAATATTTAAATACCCTAGCAACAAAGTGCTTAGGTTTTTTTTTCGGGTTAACTTGCTAGCTTTAATAATGTGTTACAGTATGGTCGTAACCATACTGTCTTATGTTGTGCTGCATTACATAATAACTGTGTATTACATAAACTATGCATTACATAATTGTATGTAATTGAACTGTCTTCTATAATTTGCAATGGTCGTAACTTTATTGTTATGTTTGAAGCGGAAAGAGGTGGAAAGAGGTAAAATACTAGGAAGATATGTAACTTAAAATTGTTTCAGTCTTTGAATGAAATTCCAGTCTCTCTTCCCCCAAGGTAGAATTCACCTTTTTCCCGATACCTCATTCATCTAAGCATGACATTTATAAGTGATGAACATATTTCAGTATGGTAGGCAATGAAATTCTATTTGCAGCTACAGCCAGCAAAGCACACATCAAACCAAGACAAAAGACATTTTCTGTGTGAATTTTTATCTCACACACAGATAGCAGGCACTGGGTAATGGAACAAATAGAGCATAGCAGGGTGCGAGGAACTGGTAGGGGGAGGGTTAACTCACAAGTGGAGTAAACAGCTATCCTTACTCAAGCATTAAAAAGAGTGGCAGAAGCAAATGCAGGCGTTTATTCAACAGTCGACAAAGATCCAGCGCCCTGACCATAACCAACTCCTTTGATACCAAAACCTCGAGCATAACAAGCTGCAGAGAATAGGGAGAGAAGGAACAATAGAATGAACAGAGAAACACAGCCCAGTGATGAAGATGATGATTCATACAGTGGCATTGTCTAGGGGCATCCTGGTCCAATTATCCCCCTCTCCTCCCCCCCCCCCATACCAATGCTATTGTATCTCACCCTACCACACTAATTATTCCAAATTGTGGCTTCCTGTCCAGGTTAAACAAACGATCCATCCACCCTTGGCTCCAGGCCACTGAGACACAGGTCGGGCCTCAAGGACAATGATATCACCAAGGCCCCCCCCCTTTTTTAAGTGCATTTTGAAATGAGAAAGCACAATTCCACATCCTTCCAAATTGAACCCCTCTCATCAGACCCGACTCCTAAATCTCTGTTGGTGATGTGTGGCCCCCCCCCCCCAAAAAAAACCCAAAAACAAATATCACTCAATTGTGGACAGATTGTGTTTGCTTTTGGACACATAACAAGGACAGAATAATTGATTCCTACGTCATCAATTTACTCGGTTATTGTTTTTTCTCCCAGATTTCGTTATCACAATTCAGAGAATCTGACCTTTGACATTGCCACATGAATCATAATGATATGTGTTAAAACCGCAGAGCCAGCTTGAACTCTCAAAACGAGGAAGCGGTTGTAAAAGGGAGACACATTCACGAGGGATGTTTGGAAATCCAACCCAAAATGCTATTGAAATGTTACAATCCTCTGACTGGATTCAAAACTTTGTGCATGCTAAAACTTTCTTAAAATCTCTTCTCCACGACAACTTGTTTTGTCTACAAGTTTATGTAAAATAAATAAAGTGCTACAGGTCTTCCTTGATGACTGTTGCAGTGCAATGCTCAGTTTACACAGAGCAGCAAAACACTTCATTAATTAGCAGAGGATTTTCAAAATTAAGCGTCTCTTAATGTTTTTAGCAAATGGAAAAAAAAAACATAAAATGAAATCAAAATACCAAAGCTTTAAATAAATACTAAGAAAATAAATTTTCCCTAGGTTAATTTTAAAGCTGTAAAATTTTATAATTATGACAAATTTGAAAAACTAGAGAAACAAAATTTTTCCATTGAGATCACAAACGAACCGCGTGATAGCTATACGGATGTATAAATATGAATTATTTTAATCAATTGTGTTGATTATAAAATACTGTCAGTGTGAAGATTGTTGAAGATTGTTGTCATGGAGAACAGCCTTATGAGAAGTCTATAAGAATAATCACTTTGTTTTTTCCAGGTTTAAGTGGCGAGTGATCCAGTTAAGTTCTTTCCCGGCTAAATTCAACAGGATGTTACCTAATATGAGTCACAAAAAGTGTACACTTAGTTTGTTTTCCTTTCACATCGACATCACCTATATCACGAGCGCATATATATGTTATATATCAGAGGAAGGAACAGTTCCCTGCCCCGAGGGAGCTGTAGCAGCTTGTTCCAATTCATAACCAATTTCCACTTTCTATCCGATATACTACAGTTACTCAGTAGAATACCCCCGGAAAAGAGAAGAACCCAGTGAAGGATGTATCATCCATAATGTTAACTGCTATGTGGATGATGTGAACATTCATGTTGCTGCTGTACAGTCTGACTTATATCACAACATGAAACACATTTTGCATTTCAGTTTACAGCATGAAAATACATTATCAGAACATTATCCTATTTGGTGGGCCTATTTACGTCAAGAACGGTCACCAAAATTCTCACTGCAAAAGGTTTTGATGCCCGGAAATTAATCAGGTTTACTAAACTGATAACTTTAATGAACATTAAATTAGTTATTACTAAGTCAATGTCACCCACGAGAACATGGGCCATACGTTGACATATCTTTCAGAACGTTTCAGATCATTTTGGTATTACATCATATAGACGTATCTTTACATGCTGAACATTCCCCCTCTTCCCCCCACCTCCCCCTCCTCCCCCTCCTCCTATTGTGCACCAATGTAAATTTATGATCTGTCTCATGATATACCTACTGCATAACGATTCAATTCTCAAAGAGTGCAAACAAAGGTTACAGAATGTTTATAAACTCGCAAAATGAGTAAACACTGCATTTTGTGCAGGTTGATACTTGGCAAGTTGTAAGTCAACAAGACTTGCTTTTTCTTTGGGTGATTCTCGTACTCACATTTAAGAGAAATTATATTTAAAAGATATTTATAAATAATCATATCATAAAGACTTTCAATGGCAAAAGTAAAGAACATAAGAGCAATCATTTGCTTTTAAAAGAGGTTAGAAAAGCTGAAAGTAAAACATTAATTGTGAGTTGGCAAAAAAGAAACCAAAAAGGTACCAAGAAAAAGAAAGAAAGAAAGAAAAAACACAAGGTAGGAAATGATAAGAGAATGGGGCGAGTTAAATGGAGAGATAGAAATGTGTGAAATTCAAAAGAAAAAAAAAAGGGGGCAAAAAGGGGCCAAAGTTAATGACAGATGTACACAGAAGTTGAGAAATGCTATATTTCACAAACAGATTAGTTCTAAAAGAGACAAGAAATATCGCTGCACCTGTCTGTGTCAAGAAAAACATGAACAAAAAATATTTGCATAGAAAGTGCGGTAACGAATTAATCCTCCCAGACCGATGAAATGTGGAAAGACAGCAAAGTATATTTGAAACCGCAATATATGAAGTAAATGTGTTTGGCTGTGTGAATGTTTACAAAGATACATACCAATGTGAAAATGTAATGAAAAGTGTATGGACATATGCAAGCTCACCCATATGGTCACATGTATGGAGGAAAAAAGTTTGCCCCGGAAATTGCCGAAGAAATTGGGAAAGGGGGGGGTTAGGATGATTCTATACAGCCTGCTTTAAAAATATGAATATACCAAAACAGCTACATAAGAACCATGAGGAATGACAATACTTACCATACATGGTTTGGATATAAACTTTACGAGTTTTAGAACTACTTAAACCATCAGTCTGTTTTTGGACTAATTTCCTATCGTACTGTACTCTCAAGTCTCTAAGGTACTGTGTCAAAATTAGAGTGCCGAGGGGGGGGGGGGCAGAGGATGTTATCTTCTGTGCAGCTTCAAACAATAGGTTGCGCTGTTGGTCTGCTGCGTTATTCTCTTTTGTTCGATACTGATTCAGCTTTACTGCAGTGAATTTTGCAGCTGCTGCAGCTTTTCTTTATCACAGGGTGCTTTAATCACTGAACTTTTAGGCAGACAAACATCTACCCTTTATCCCCTTTTCAATAAAATATGACAAAGTTTATGATCCAGCCATGATGTCTTATGTCATGACTAAGATTATATTCTCAACCCTGTCAATGGAGATTTACGTAAGGTTAACTAGCTCATCCTCTCACAAGGAATTTTTTTCTCTGATTGTACAATGTTTCAGATTGTTTGGACTGAGGATTCATGAATGACACATTCCAAAGATTGGAATGTTAGAAAATAAACAAACATGGCTATGCTACATTCCAGTTAACATACCAAGTCCCACATGCTCAAGGTCGACATTTATGCCTGCAAAAACATTGATGTCAAACCTGACAAACAGCCATTCTCTAAATTTTTTTAAAATTCGCATCAGGTAATGTGAAACACTGAGTTCAATTTATGAATTACATTTGAAGATATCCCACAAATGACTTTTAATGATGAAGAATAAAAATTAAAGCAATCAAATCAGCAAATTTAGGGGAATAATTTATCTGGTTACTCATTGCTATACACAAGTGCAAAGATGTGTAGCATTTTTTGTACACAGGAACCATAAAGTATCTTATAAGAGACAAAAGGTTCCACGCCTTCAAAAATGCAACCACAAAATTAAAACACTAAATTATTCCATGAATATGTTATGTAATTAAAACCTCCTTTTGGATTCAGTTCAGTAAGTTACTTACAACCCACAGCAACATAAATTCATTAGTTTATCTTGACAAGATTCATTTCAATTAAATGAAGTAAAAGTTGAGATTACTCCATTTTTATGTTAAAATGGTTTCTTTTAGTCACAGTGTCAAAGATAAAGCTGCAGCAGCTGCAAGATTCCCTGCAGCAAAGCTGAAACATTCCCTGCAGCAAAGCTGAAACCAATATATATCAAAGATGGGAGAACATCTCAGCAAACCAGCAATGTCCATTTGTGTGAAACTGCACATCACACAAGATTACATCCTACTTTTGCACAGTGCCTTAATTAATTTTGATCAGGTTTAAAAAGATATTTGGGCTTTACTATCCCATTTTCCATGCAGGATGCAAAATCAGAAACATGAATTTTTTTTTGGACTTTTAAGTAATTGTTTGAAGGGAAGCTTGGGATTTTATTATCAAATGTCAGCCAAAAAAAAAAGTGAGCAAAAATTGACTCAAATAGCACAGGAGTTTGTTGTATTTGAGATGCAACGTTTGACAAATATTTTGACATGTCCCAATGTTGTTTCCTGCATTGATAATACTAATGTGAAGAGGTGTCTGCCAGTGCGCCAGGAATGTTAAACATCGACTCAACATCATTAATAACTTGTTCAGAAGTTGGCACTTGGTGAATAAAAAAAAAACAACAAAAAAACAACAAAAATCTTGAAGGGATTCTTAGCGTGATAAATTGAAAACTAAGTTATTTCGAGCAACGAACCGGTAGGATATTGTAAACTTTTGAGCGAATATGAAGCGATCCTTTTAAAGAAAAGAATGAAATGATGGACACAAAATCTGATAATTACCACTATGTTAGGTACTTGCATGCACAAACACACACACAGCAAACTTGGTTAGTGTTTGCTATTGCATCTGCAGGGTGCCGGCCCCCATGCCATAGCCATAGCCTTTTGGTCCAAATTTCTTGCGGTGACATGCTGAAACGAGGAATGTGAGTACACACGAAAGAGAAGGTTACGATTCAGCACAGACGTTCTGAAAGTGGCTTTGTACGATTGTTTACACTACTCGAGAAGGATTCACAGAAAAATACAGAAAACAGGTGGCAGCAGTCAGGTGGAATATCTTAAAAAGAAAATAGTTGCTTCTTCCATAAGACAGGCACACATCTGAGATATCGATTGAGAAACACGACACTATCATCTCGGATGAATCGTTCTACGTAATTTTCTCATCCAGCGGTCGGTTATGCAAAGCTGGGTGGTTAGGATTGTCCAATGATCAGATGTTATTAACTAATAAATTCCTATAATAGCTTTACATCCAGAGGTCTCAGGAGGCTGTCTGTGGACCGCATCCAGCCCTATGACAGATTTCAAACCAACAACAAAAACATCGGGCCCATATATCTTGCACTAATACAGTATTTGGCGTGAGAACCAAGTGAATTCATCTACACATTGCTCGATCTGGGTGTAGTTAGATTTTGGTTCTTTACGTCCCTTTGCTCCACCCAATGTTTCTCTCTGACCCATCTAGAGAATTTATCGAGAAGCCCAGCTCTACATGGAGGTAACTGGAGTAAGTTATGAATAGCCTTAGACAGGGCTAGCCTGGAGAGTTGGATAGGGTCAGAGGCAATTATTTAATACCTTTCTCAATGGATTGTCCAATTCACTCGTTTGATCGAAAAATGGAAACAGGTCAATCCAGTTCTTCTTTCATCCAAGTCTCGACTGACGGGTCATACCGGTACCAGTTAATTGATATTAAGGAAGTTCATTAAGGAGTTCAGTCCCCGATCCTATATGCACAGTATGTGCAATAATCACATCAAATATCTTTCAAAGTATTATAACAAATCTGATTTAATATTTTAATCCAAAAACTCAAATTCTTTAAAGAAATTGTATCTAGAGTATAGCAAAACATGATACCAAAAATTGAGTATAGTACTGAGTGTAGAATTATTTTGGTCTTTCAAATGATAATAATTTTGCAGAATATCACACTTAAAACCATGATTCCTAGTGTCTGTTGACTCCGTTACTCATTTATATAAGTTCATCACATCGCTGTAGTATACGGACATGAAGCAATCTAAAGTCTCCTACCGTTCAGAGCTTACACTATAAAGCAACAGAACACAAAAGAAGCCAAAAAAAGGGGGGAGAAAAGGCATGATTGTTTGTATGTATTCAAACCCAAATAAACTACCAACCTTTACAGAAGATCTCTCCCTCCTTGTCACAGAGTGTGGTTGAGTCTAGTCTCTTATTACAATAAGCACAGGTGAAACACTTGTTATGCCAAGACTGTCAAGGAGAAAAAAGCAGATCAACTGTCATTCCCTGTCCTTTTTAAGAAAAATATTCTTGGATGTAAAAAGCCCAAGGACACCCCACCGACCCACCCTGTCCTCTCCCACCGACCCACCCATCCTCTCCCACCGACCCACCCCGTCCTCTCCCATATCCAAAAACTATTCAAACTACCAATGGTGATACGATACGATATGCAGGTTGTTTGATGTAGGTAAATCAACAACCGCTGTAAATGTAAACCTTGGTCTCTGAGTGATATATATATGTAATATCTACTCATCAGTTTTGGGATATAAAGAGCTGCACTATTAATGAGTTCTGCACCTCTCCTTATCCCTTTTCAATCTTCTGGGTCCAATTCCACATATCTGTGATTCTGTGGCACTGAGAGCCAGGTGAAGCCAAGAGGAAAAATATTTCACTGGGCCCCTTTTTATTGTAGTCTTCCATTTTAACTCCACAATATGATGACAATGTGAAAAGATTATATTGTATCACACATTTCCCTGGCTCCCCTCATTGACCTGGTGCCCCTAGCTGTAACCCCAACACCCTTCCCCCCTCCCTCTCTTCTGGTCTGGTGTTTCTGATGATCTGTAATTAACCTTACCTCGCCAGCTCCTTTCTTCTCTTCTGCAGGGTATACAGTACCGTTGCACCTTGGACACCATGGGCCAGCTCCTGTGCGTTCACCTGTATTAAGGTTAGCAGAGTGGTAAGCTCCTGCTACAGCTGGTGCACTCCTGAAAGAAAAAGAAATTTAAAAAATTTAGTAGACACTCATTGTTGAATGATAATACACCATCCTTTCAGGAGACCTGTTGTCTTTGCAATGTATTTTTCCTGCCAAGATGAAGATTTTGCGTCTGAGAAAAAATGTATACACATAGTCTAGACAAATATATATAGATAGAGAGAAATAGACAGATAGACGGACGGAAGGACAGATAGATAAAAAAATTAGCAACCGTGAAACCAGACTGGGACATAACTGTAAAGTTATTGAATATGCATGTGATACACTTTTGCAAACGTTGCACTACATTGTAGAATCTGCACCTGTTTGTTATTGAGCTGTGCATTTGCATATTGGTATATATAAGTTAGAGCATGCCGTCTGCTCGTCCTTGTTCACCCTGTCTCTCCATCTGTCAACACGTAACCTTGGACATGCCGTCCTATATCTGTCCTGTACAGCATGACTAGGTTACGCAATAAAATTTAACATGTTAATTCTCAACGTCGTCGACGGTGTTCTACTTGATTGCTTAAAGAACTCATATATTAAAACAAAGAAACATGACAATAACCTACTTAAGAGACGGATCAGCAGACATGCCCTGTCGTTCTCCTTCATCCATGCAGAGAGATCCAGCGCCTTGTCCAAAGCCGTATCCCTTGATGCCAAACTTACGGCCGTGGCATTTCTTGCAGTACAACTCGGCTTCGTGGGGGTTCACATTATTGGAATCCAAGCCAGTGTTGCAAGCGACTATTGTTCGATACAGGGGAAAAGAGAGAGCATTGTGGTCAAGTGGTTAAGGCAGTGGACTTGTGATCAAAGGTTTGCAGGTTCAAGTCCTGGCTACATCATTTGGTTGTGTCCTTGGGCAAGGCACTTTATCTCCATTGCCTCTCTTCACCCAGGTGTATAAATGGGGACCTGTGACATAGGTCTGTCAGTTGGGCGCTGTTTAGCTGCTGTCTTGTGGAGGGATTGTCTCTTTGTTGACAGGTTGTCTTTGACCAGGGTCATGTTGTTATGCGCCTTGAGCATCGTTGTCAGTGGATATGCATGCGCTTTATAAATCCTCATGTTATTATTATTATTAAAAGGATGGAAGAAAAAAAGGAGTTGAACACAAATGGTGCAAAGAAAATGATTTTGGATCATTTCGTAGATGTCTAAGGGCGAGTAACCAATGATGCCTACAGGCGGTAATTCTAAGTGTTCTCAAATGTCCTGACTTTCAAAAGAACCAAAATTAATAAATGACCGTTGCCCAGCATTCATTAAACAATCAATTAAGTGGTCCAGTGGATACAGGCCGAAGAAACAACCACTTTGTTTAATTGTGAAGGAAAGAAAAGGCAGATATTTTTACATAACATCCCAAACATAACTCCTTGGTCATGTTTGATTGCAAAGTTCCTCATAATCCTAAATGACTCAAACTGTAACATCCATTCAGTCCTGATAGTTCGACATTTATTAAGAACTTTGTCAAACTGCACTAGTTTTGAATCAAGAGCTAGAGAGGATAAATTCAGAAATCAAGATGTAGTACGTGATTGCATTTGATGAAATCAAAGAATGAAAAACAATTTAGTTCAGAGCTGATTTTAGGAGACATTAGTTCAACAGTCTACTAAACTGGAAAGAATTGTGTAATCACTTACAGCATCTGAAACACTTCTTGTGGTAACTGTACTTGTTGGACTTCAGTTCCTCTGCAGGGTAGACATAATCATTGCACTTTGGACATCTAGGAGCCATCTTATCGATCTGTGAAAAAGTGGCAAATAATTAATATTTTGGGAAACATACATTTTTACAGGCTCCTAGATCACAGAAATACATGTACTCTGTACAATTTAGGCTGCAAAATGTTACTCATATAAGCAGAAGGGGCGCAGGCTCTTAATTAAGCTGGGGAAAATATCAATGTCAAAGTTAGTATTTTGCAAGGGTTAGAAACCAACAGAGGCTCCTTTGAAACCCTACATGTGTAATGATCTGAGATGAACACTGACTTTTTTGTAAGACTTCCCATTTTAATGAGTGTTCAGAGAATTACAAGACTAGTGTGTTGTACCTGTTCCGACTCCCTGTGTCACCACATCACCACATCGGGGGTGGAGACCCTATCGGTTACACCAAACCTATGCATCTACCTCAGTGCAAAAACAGTGAAGCATGTCTGTGATGCACACATGTCCTACAATTTACAAGTGATTTGCTTGATCTCACAATTGATTTTGATTTGATTTTATCATAGCAAATGCAAGCTTCTTAGTACTGATTCTAAATTGGAGCCGGATTCCTTTATACCATACGGCAAATTGCCTGTATTTCAATTAAAATGGAATGTATATACACCTAGGATCATCTGATACTGTGATAATATCAGTGAGTGCTTGTTATACTAACACAAACACAACAGCACATGCGGAAGTAAATCAATACTGTGCCCGGCCTGCACTAAGTAAATACAATAATATTTGTATTAGGCTGACAATCAGTGTAGGCTATAGTTAGTAATGTAACTGGGCCACCAGACTGCGTATTACATAAAATCAATGTGTCATGTGTTATAATCTTTTGACATTATATAGATCGTGTGCTGTTTGCCCCCCCCCCCCCAACCAACCAAAAATGGGTTAAGTATCCACTTCGAATAGGCCTATAGGCCTAATGCGGTATCACTAAGTAGCTTGTTCTTTCAAAATTATGTATGCTGACGGAAGCCAATACGATACTTCCAGTGGAAAGACATCCTATAATTGATACTGGCAAGATTTTAGCGATAACAATGACATTAGTACCGGTACGGCATAATTATATCTATGCATATTTATCACACAATGGCCTAGGCATATGTGTTGAAACTAGAATGAGAAACATCTCGACATTTCGACTCGGAAACTAAGCTAAGCTAACTTATATTAATCTGAGTAAACGACGGCCTACAGGAAGTTATAATCATATAACAATGTATACAAAAATATCACTGAAAAGACATAGGAACAAAATTATTACCGTAATGTATGAATTCCAACAGAAAACACGTTGATCACAATTCCTTTCAACTCGTTGTGTGAAGAAATTCACTGCTCGCAGAGATTCTCACCAGTGAAAATGCCTGACATTCCTGATGGGAACAACTCCACTTCTTTAGGATATGAAGTCACTTTTGCACACAGAACGCAAATGTTTTACACTGCAAACATGTACAGCACAATCCTATTTTGGATAGGCGAACAGAAACCGGGAATACAATGTCATCCACAAAGTGGTAACAATTAGCTGTAAATTTGACATTACAACCACTAAAAACGGTTACGTTGTATGATACTCTCATAAAAAACCATTATTCTAAAAGTTTTGATTCAAAAGAAAATCCTTGTGTATAAAACAACGCAATATTATCATCTCCAGTATTACGTTAGTACTTTCCCGGGGTTAAAATTAAACTGCTGGTACTGCTTATGATATTCAGGCCACTCAAGTAAATATATACCAAGACAGGGAAGTAACCCTAATACACATAACAATGGAGCTCTGTTTATAGCTCCATGACATAACTAACGAACTGCTTGCAACTATATGTTACACAAGCAACGTAGTCCAACAATTCGCTGTTTCAGAGTGGCAAAAAGGTTGAGCTCCAATTAAACTTGATATTTATCTTATATTTTGTTGTAACAGTTTAATAATAAACTGCAGAAGAGGTATACATGAGAGGGACAAACTGAGAATAAAGTAGAGGTTGCGCTGTCGGTATAGAAGGGTATCTGATTTGTGACTTATCCCGGAGGCCGGTGTAGCAGTATGTTTCGTCTCCCTGTAGTTGGTTCATTATGATTTTGTTGTCACAATATTGCAATCAAATATAAAATAACAAAGTGAACAAGCTTTGGAGGAACCCACAGAAAGATGTACAAAGCTTGTAAACGTAGGCTCTCCATTATATAAACGAAATAGGTAAAGTATATAATTATCGAACCAAAACAAGACAAAACAGAGCAAGAAGTATAGATGAACCAAAGAACTATCTTTATTTCTATGAGATGAACACAAACACAAAAGGTGTGTACATATACACATATGTGTGTAGGCTACATATATGTGTACATGGAAACACATATTTAAGCTTATCCAGCCCCCAAATCAGCGTGTTAGTCGTCCCTTATAGACACAATCTACGTAGGCCTATTTTCGATAATAATGACGAATGGTCATATTATAAGAGAAATTTAGTGTCTTACATATTATATATGTCTTGTAATGGGCCATTATATATAAGTTGTTTGAAAGAATCTTCTGACCTCCCAGAGGCCACGTTTGCCTTGATTGTTTACTTATTTCTCACACTAAAAGCATTCAATGATGACAGTGTAAACAGTTACGACTTGTTGCAGTG